>CANSNZ010000663.1:0-160164 GCA_947646795.1 Beta lomatogona
AAAACAATCTCAGTTTTGCTTCTTAGCCTTTTTGGGGGGGTGAGAAATAGAGAGGCTTTTTGTGCATGTTGCCGATGAAATTTGTAGAATTTGTGTGCTTATTGAGATATCAAAACATTGGAATTCAGCCTTGCATGATCCATCTGCTCATGATGTTACAAACACGGATAAGGCATGAGAAAGCGTATTCATGGACATAGGATAGTTGGATGTGTACAGAAAGTAAATATGAGGTGAAGTTTCTCCTTTACCTATACCAAGCTTCATGCAAAATTCTAAGTGACCCAGTGGTGAAATTTGGAAAAGCAAAGAAGGTTTTAATCATTTGTGTCGTGTTAGTTTAGTCTGGAACATGCGCTACTTGAACTCGGGATATGGTTCATATGCGCTCGCTGCACTCTTGGATTGCAAAACTCTAGTATATGGATTATGGAGCTAGAGTGTGAGACTTGGTTAGAAAGATCCAAGGAGGATCGCTCCTCAAAATAGGGAAATGTTAGCGAAAGGAAGATTCTAGAATACGTACGGTTAGAAGTTCTACAATATACATGGAAAATAAATTGTTATTTGGAGTAAGCAAGTTGTTCTTGCTATCTAGGTTATCTCGATCGGGGGTCATTATTCGGTTTACGGATATCTTATCATGTAAATTCAATATATTTAAGCTATGTAACCTTTTGAATTGTAATATTAAGAATCTCGTGAATTTACGAATTCTCTCGACCCCCTTAAGCTTCAGTATTTCTTTTTTTAGAAGCTTCTCGTGTCGTTGATGTATGTATGGGTTATTATAATTAGCAATCCTTACATTGTTATCTAGTTCTCTCGTTATCTTTCATGTGCTAAGTTTTATATCTCGTTTAGCGGTACATTGATGTTGTGATCATATCCTATAATGATGCTTTCGATTTAAGAGATTACAAATTCAATTCCATTCATGCTCTCCGAGTATTCTATTACTCTTGATATTGTTATTGCAACCTCTAATAATATAGTTATTGAATGGATGAGTCGAACCACTAATGTCTCTTATTATTATAATGATCCGCTCTTTCTTGGAGTTCCGCTTCTTACGTGATTGTTAAAATTCTTTTTACCAATTTATAGATGGAACAGGTCTTCATACCCAAATGGACCAGAGTACTTTATCACTCGCTATGGAACATGGTTGGTTTTTCACCCCTTCACGGTTTGTTGAAGTTTTTACAAGTCGATTTACTTTTTTGGCATCCATCTAGTCAAAGTGGGCTCAATTTTAAGTTTCTCGAAAGACCATGAAGTTATTCTTCATTGCAATCTTTTTACTCTAAACATGGGTTCTATCGATTTAACTCATTTTACGCTTCATTGCATTTTGACTACTATTATGGAACGGGATTGGACTCCCATATGGAACTTAGTGCTTAGAAGCTCGCTTAAGAACAAGGGTGTTATTACACCCCCTAACCGTGTCTTTGCTTGGTTACATGTTTGTTAAGCCGGTTGTTTACCCCATGGATTACAGATCCAAGAAAAAAAATTATAGCCCTGCATTGTGGTCCATTATTTATTTAACTCGCTCGCCTTTATTTATTTACTTGAAGGCTTATACGCTATCATCTTTTATCTCTTTTATGGATCGGGTTACCCGATCCCTATGGAATCGAGTGCTCCATCACTTGCAAATGTATATTTACCTAAATGACCGAGGCTCTTAAAGCCCTATCGAGGCAGAGTGCTTGACACTTGCTTTTGCACAGGGGTGGTTATACACCCCTTCACTCGTTTTCTTTCTATAGCGAGGCCTATTTTCTCGTCTCATAACTAAAACAAGGAGAGGAAGAAAGGTAATGAGGCCATATTTTTTGGCCTATGTACGAACGGGTTTCTTTTAAACCTACCTAAAGAACAAATATAAGCCGAGATATTATCTTCGTCATTGAAACCTTAACTAATAATAATAATAATAATAATAATAATAATAATAATAGCCATCGTATTCTCAAAGCTCTTCACTTTCACAACAAGTTATGTTGACCCCATTAACCACGTGGGTGGAATGTGGGTGTGTTGGAATAATTACGGTTCGAATCACTTTTCCCATGACCGATTGATTCATCTTGGCGTTCTCGACAAGCCACACAATAAAATATATTATGTCTTGGGCACATATTGCCCGAGCTAAAGCTGTCAAAAAGGATACGTTCTAGAATTATTTGAATAACTATATTATTAACCTTCCCCTTCCCTTGGCTTTTGCTTGGGGATTTTAATGAAATGTTGTCTCCTCAAGACAAATCGGGGACCCCACTCAAATCAAGTCAGCTTCATCGTTTACCTTCTCTTCTCGTTAATTCCAATGCTATTGACATCCCAATGCTATTGACATCCCGTGCCTCCAGCAGGCATACTCTTGGGGAGGTGTACATAATAATAATCTCATTTTCAAACGAATTGACAGAGTTGTTTGCCACAGCTCATTTTATGACGATTTTAGCAAAAGTACCATTTTTTATGGTACATTCACAGTCTCAGATCATGCTCCAATAATCTTCTCCTCCAATGAAGAAGACTGTGATCGGCGACCTCCATTCCGGTTTGAAAATTTTTGGACTTTAGATAAGCATTCACACTCTATTGTTAAAAAGAACTAGAATTTTCAAATTACAGGCTTCGCATTCAACAAAAACTCATGCGTATTAAAATTGAACTTAAAGCTTGGGCTAAGACCAACTATAGACACATGACTAATAAACTAGTTACAAATGATGAAAAAATAAAAGAATTACAACTAAAATTGTGACACCAACCTTTCAATGATATTTTAATTAATCATATCAATCGGTTGATTACCCAAAGGGATAAACTTCTTCTCTTTAATCAAAAAGCTTGGGGATGTTCTGCTAGAAAAACATGGTTAACTCAAGGGGATCGTAACTCTCGCTTCTTTCATAACAGGATGAAAAAATCTATGGCTAACATGACTATTTTTAGACTAAAAAATGAGTTAGGACAATGGGTTGACTCCCATGACGACCTAACACAAGCTCGTTGTCTGACTCCTTCAAGAGTCTATTTCACTCCGCCCACTCTACTATCAGGGAAATTGATTTGAGTTTTCTCCACCCTTTTGTTTATCCGACTGATGCGTACTCTTTACTTAATCCTATCACGACAGAAGAAATAAAAGATGCTTTCTTTGATATTAACCCACTTAAAGTTCCTGGATCCGATGGATTTGGGGGAAAATTCTATCAGGCTTATTGGTCTTTCATTGAAAAAGAACTGGTCATTGCCGTTCAAAGTTTCTTCTATCATGGTAAGCTGCCACCGTCTTTGAACCACACTTTGATAACCCTCGTTCCAAAAAAAAAAAAAAAAAAAAAAAAGAGGCTCCCGAATCCCCATATCATTTCGGGACCAATTAGTTTAATTAATACTATTTACAAAGCAATTTCGAAAATCTTAGTAATCGCCTTCATCCTATTCTGCAACGGGAAATCAGTCCCCTTCAAAATACTTTTACTCATGATCGCTCTATTCATGACAATCTTTTGATTGCATAAGAGGCTCTTAATACATTTCAAAAGTCTCAAAACAAAACAACGTGGTGTACTGTAAAATTAGACATGGAAAAAGCTTATGACCGGATAGAGTGGGACTTTTCGTGTTAAACTCTCCGGGCTTATGGTTTTTCCTTCCACTTGGATCCTATGGATTAAGGAATGTGTTACTAATGTTTCCTATTCAATCAAAGTCAATGGCCAACCTACCCCTTGGTTCCGACCCTCTAGGGGTCTACGACAAGGTGACCCCCTGTCACCGTACCTCTTTATTTTATGTATGGAAGTTTTCATCTGGAAACTATCTCTTCAAAGTCAATCTCGAGATTCAGGTATTAGATTTAAGTTACACCCTAGAACTGCAAACATCCTTGCCCAATGTTTGCTGATGATAGCCTTTTATTTTGCAAAGCAACTAGCTCAACTTGTAGAAATCTAAAAACCATCCTTGATGACTTGTGTGGTCTGTCCGGCCAATTAGTGAATTTCATAAATCTTCTATTATTTTCTCTAAAAAGGTTTCCTCCAACCGGAAAATAGCTACGGCTAGTCACTTCAATATGATGCCTAATTCTTTTCTCGGACGGTACTTGGGAATCTTCTTTTCTCCCCATCATCCTTCTAAAGGCGACCTCGCTCATATAGTTCAAAAGACTAATCAAAGGATTAACCTACGGGATTCTACGTTTCGTCCAAAGTCGGGCTCACCCTTATTCGAGCAATCTTGAAGCTCGCCGTCTTATACTTGTGCCTCCACCATGCTTCCTCCGGATTTAGCTGAATCCATTGATACCCTTCACATGTTATTCTGCTGGCGACAAAATTAAGGTAAAAATGGAATGCCTCTTATTGCGTGGGATAAAATTTGCACTCCAAAAGCGCAAGGTGGCCTTGGCCTAAGAAAAACGCTTCCTAAGAATAAAGCTTTTATAGCAAAGTTAGGTTGGAAAATACTTACGGAACCTTCTAACTTTTGGGTGAAATTAATTACGAAAAGTATCTTAAGGGCCGGTCCTTTTTTAATTGTAAACCAAAAAGCACACGATTCTCCCATATGGAAAAAAATCTTACTCCAAAGATCTATTTTGCAAAAAGGAATAGGGTGGAAAATAGGTGATGGTTCTCAAATTCTAATGCGGCTTCACAAGCGGGTGTGCCGCGCGATGAAAATTTAATGGAAAAACTTAAATTATCAGAAAACCAGGTTAATCCTCATCTTCATCTAAAGGAGTTCATTCTTCCCAACAAGACTTGGGATTTTGATAAGCTAAAATTCTTGCTGCCCGATGCCACTATTAAATGCATCAAAGGTATTCCCATTCCGGTTAACCCCCTCTCGGATGAGCCTTTTTGGGGTCCTAGCTCTTCAGGCTTATTTACGGTAAGATCTGCTAACTGGCTAGCTCATAATCTCACGCCAAGTTTGGAAAAGTGGCCACATCATTGGATTTGAAAGCTTTATATCCCACCCAAACTGAAAATTTTCACGTGGCAAATTTATCACAACAGTCTTCGGGGTTAGAGCTATACTTGCTAAACGCAACATTATTCCTTTCAACCACTATGCTTTTTGTAACACACATGAGGAATCTATAGACCATCTTTCTGGGGGATGCCCTCATCTCGTTCCCCTTTGGCAGCTTCAAGATCTAAAAGATTGGGCACCTCACACCTTACACCGTTCTACTCTTCTATATACATTTTCTAAAATAAGACATGATAGGCCCTCCACTATCAAATTTGTTTTCCTTATGTGGAGTATTTGGAAGGAAAGAAATTCTATTATCTTTCACAATGCTTCTCTTAATGTTTATCGAATTTTGCATCAAACAAAAATTTTATTTTCAGAATGGAGCTTGAGGAATGCAGTTGACATCTGCATTTCCTCTGGTTCCCCGTTTTCCCCTTCCTCTCTTCCTCATTCCACTCCGGTGTACCCTTCCTCCATCCTCGTTGCTTGGGAGCCACCTCCCACTTCCTTCTTCAAACTCAACTTTGACGGCTCGGTTCGTGGTACTTCACCAGCAGCATGAGTTATCATTAGAGATGCTCGCGAGCACCTCCACAAAACTGTCGCTTTCAACCTTGGTTCTTCTTCCGTCTTCATTACAGAGGCCACCACACTCCAACAAGGTCTTCGCCTAGCTATCCAGAACAATATTCGTCAACTCCAAATTGAAGGTGATAATCTTATGGCTATCAACTCAGTCAAAGGTATCTGGTCTCCTCCGTGGCAGATTGCTCATATCATCCAGGATATCCAAGCTCTTCTTCGCTCTTTCTCTTCCTGGGCCATTCATCATGGCTACCGGGAAGCAAACAAAGCAGCAGATTGGATCGCCAACCTCGGTCATTTAGTTGATTCTCAGTTTAATATAGATTATTGTACTAATTCTGCTCTTCACTCTATACTTGTAAACGATAAGGTTGGAGGCTCACCGTGCGGAGGGCCTCCTAACCTTCTTTTTTCTCCTTACGCTTTATTAAAAAAAAAAAAAAAATAACTATCATTTCACTTTCTCTTATAAGTATAAATACAGATATACGTATATGACCAAAAAAAAACATTTCTACAGCAAGAAAGGACCGGAGAAATCTCGAGCGGTTGCGACGGAGGAGGAACTGCGAAGGATTAGCTTCAACGAAGGAGGAGGTGGCGGCCGACGACGACGTAGCTTCTCAATTCAGGTGAAACATTCGAAAACCCTACATCTAATTTTTTGCCCTTCATATTTATCCGTATTCAAACCTAACCCAATCCTCAATCTTAAACCTCCTCGGTTCGGTTTCTTATTGAAATAGGTAGTTTTATGAAACTAAAACTGTTGTTCCAAAGTAACTTATTATCCAATCCTTAATCTTAATCTTAATCTTAATCCTACTCAGGCTCGGGCTCGGTTTCTTATTCTAAAAGCTATCCCTCCTATATATTAAATTGGGGAGTGTTTCAATCTATCTCTCTATCTATCTGTTTACGAGAAAATTTTAAAAAAAAAAAGGGTGATGAGACAATAACAGAGGGGTATGAGCAGTTGGTTGATGCGAAGGTGGCGTGGCAGGATACGGTGGTTGATAATGTGGGATATGGTTTCATTACCGGTTTTACGGGTGGTTTCCCGTACCACTTGGTAAAACGGCTGCGTCAAAACTTTGGCTTTGGCACGGCCTTTAGATTGGCATGCCACAAAGCTCTGTATGTGGGTAGTGCTGTTGTGGGTTTTAGTCTAGCGTGTCACGCTGGGCATTTTGTGGACTGGTCAATTCGTGGTAAGGTGGATTTTTACAACACTTTCTTCAGTTACGCCTCCGGGGGAGCCGCTCTCAGGGCTAAGCAGGGAATTATATCTGCGTCACGCTCCGCCCTCTGTATCGGAACTCTTTCCACCCTCGCTGTCGCTTGGACTCGACAGTCAAAAAAGAGGATGGATCAACAAGATTACCTAGCCAACACCAACAGGAGAGCCAGAGGATCAGGAGACCCAACACATTGTCATCAATAAATATATATGTTTTTTTTTTGTGGTTGAGATGCTAGAGATTACAGATTAGAGATGCTTTCTTATCTTTAATACACTAATTTTATGCCAGTGCCCAGTATTATAATTCAATCATATTCCAATAAAATCATATTGTAGCTGTTCCAATTTCAGCCTCCTTGTATGTATGTCATGATTCACATTCTCTGACCTCATCTAATTATATAGCTGTTTATTGTTGCACATCAAATTCAAATATCAAAATGATGGACTTTCTCTATTGTTGTTCTTGTCTCGATTTTGCCTCTATCTATTTGATGGATACCATAGTTTTATAACCCTAAGCCAACAAGTATTAATTAGTATACTACTAAGGAAAATACCCCTATAACTTATAGAAATGTTATAAAGAGACACTTTCATTCAATAAACACAAGTATTTATCGTTACAGACTAGGTTAAGCTAAAAGCTAAATAAGGATACAGAAGATACATATAGAGAATCATAGGTTAATCCTTATCATAACTAACCTCCACCTGTTTCTAAAGCTTATGTTTTCCATTACTATTATCTCCTTCAATTTGTAATATTGCCCAACTTTTACAATTTCATCTATTGTAAATTTCAATTATCTAATCATAGCCTATATCTTTTGAGTTTTTTGTCAGAAACAACCTTTTAAAACCACTTTTTTTGCGAAAAACAATCTTTTAAAAGTTTTTTTGCAACTTACAACCTTTTTTGAAATTTTTTTGCGAGATGAAACCTAAAACCAAATTTTTTTGCGAAATGAAACCTTTTACGGAATTCCGTCATTGACCGGTCAAATTTTGTGCATTGACCGTCAGTTGTACCCTTCAATCTCTCTCCTCACTCCATCTCCCTCCCTGAACATCAACCTCAGCCACCACTCTCCTTCATCCTCCTTGCAACCACCACTAAAACCACCATTCTCCTTCCCCCCTTTCCCGAAATCACCACCCCCACCACCCTAACCTCCACTTGTCCTTCCCCCTTTCCCGAAATCACCACCCCCACCACCCCAACCTCCACTCTCTTTCCGCCCTTTCCCGAAATCACCACCCCTACCATCCCAATCTCCACTTTCCTTCTCATCGACAGATCCGAGTGCCTCCACTCGTTTTCTCGTCGGATGAGGGAATCCATTTTTTGTCGCCAAAATCGATTTTTGGGTTGCCAAAATCCGGCAAGGGTGGGGGTTATTCCAAAACGGTTTTCGTGAGAAAAAATTGAGGAGATGAAAAGGAGAAGTTGATGAAAAGCGCGAGATAGAGAATAGGATGAAGAGGGGAGAGAGAGGGGATGAAAATCGATGGCGTTGGGGGAGGGGGTTTCGGCGGGTGGTGGGGGGTTTCGGCGGGGGTGGTGGGGGGTTTCGGCGGGATGGTGGGGAGGAAGGAAAGTGGAGGTTGGGGTGGTGATTTCGGGAAAGGGGGGAAGGAGAGTGGTGGTTGCAAGGAGGATGAAGGAGAGTGGTGGTTGGGGTTGGTGTTCAGAGAGGGAGATGGGGTGAGGAGAGAGATTGGAGGGTGCAACTAACGGTCAACGCACAAAATTTAACGGTCAATGACGGAATTCCCAAAAAGGTTTCATTTTGCAAAAAAAATTAGTTTTAGGTTTCATCTCGCAAAAAAGTTTCAAAAAAGGTTGTAAGTTGCAAAAAAACTTTTAAAAGGTTGTTTTTCGCAAAAAAGTGGTTGTAAAAGGTTGTTTCGACAAAAAAACTCATATCTTTTTATCTCTTACTTGTTTCTCCATTCTTGATATGATGACTATCAGTTCATGAGTTCCAATAGCTAGTTGGATTATTCGAATTCGTTTTTTAAAATTGCTTCACATCAGTATGAGAAGAGACCATTAGATCTAACGACTTCTAAACATCATAAATTGAGGGAAAAAAACTCTCTTATTTGTGAGTTATGATTAGTTGACTCACATTAGAAAATAAGAGGTCGTATAATTAAAGCTCAGTGCGATACAAACTCCGCAGTTTTAGAATCTTGGACAACAACTAGGAAAAGGAAACGAATGAAAATGGTGAAGCTATGAAGAAGTTGGATTGATAAAAAAAACACGCGAATCTCTACTAAAAGTGCAAATTAATGTACAAAGCTGATTTTTTTCTTAATCCTTTATGTGAATACGTGATCTATGAAACCGACTCTGCAAGAATTCCACAGCATATGCTATGACTTAATTCATAATATTCTTATGAAGAGCGAGGCAGAATATGGCTTAAAAATTCTATTGTGGAAGGAGTATGGACATTGTGAATATTATCTACTTTACGGAGTTACTTATAAACTCAATGGAAAATCGTTTTTGACAACTAGAAAACGTATACATATATTTTCTCCGTTTTTTTTACTTGCAACTAACATTAAAGTATGACTTAAGATTTTAGGAGATGAGAGATAAAAAAAGAGAGAAAAAAGGGACCCCTATGACTTATGAGAGTATATATTGCCAAAAATGTCAACGTTGCAAGTAATATGAAACTTCTTAAAGTGGCAGAATTATATTATTTACCCATATTTGATCACGGTGTACCAAATTTGAGAAAATAGATCAAGAGAAAACTTTGTCTGAGGCCATGTTTTTAATCGCTAGTGCATGTATATTTGATTGTCATTAGACCATGTACTTTGATATCTGTCACACTAGACCACATTACATTATTGTGCTCAAGGTTAAGTAAGCAAAGAAGTAGATTTTAGGTGAGCCAACTAATAAGTTCGATACTTAACCCTACACATCATACAATTTTGATGTATTGTTGAAAGTACATCACTATCAATCAAGTACAGAAGTTCGTGAATTGGAGGATGATTAACTTACTCTTACATGAAGTAATGACAAATCCATAAGCCTTTGGATTGAGAGTGATCAGCAAACTATAGTAAAACAATTGCATGGCTGAATTGTGAGGTAATTCTTATTCAGCTATGAATAGTTGAAACCGACGGAGTTTTTTGTCCTAAAATGACAGATTGCTCACACACCAGTAGGTAAAAACAACAATACAACCCATTATTTCATCTGGCTTTATGACAAGCTCAGGGAATTAGTAGCCAAAGCAAGTGTTTGTGTAGAACTGACTAATAGAATATAAAATATACTAGGATTATATTTTGTATTTGTATATAGTTTGTAGAATTAATCTTCTACTATATTTAGGATTCCTAATATTGTTAGGATATTGTTTAGGTTGTAACTCGTATATTATGATTAATGGAAATACTTCGATCAAGGGTCGAAATCTAACATGGTATCACAACTAGGGTACGTTCGGAGTGCGGTCCGGACCGCACCAAACCGTAACCCAAATTGTTTTTTTCGCGGTTTGGGTTGGTTTGCGGTTTCAAAATTGTGGTTTGGTTTGTAATTTCAAGCAAACCGCGGTTTGCGGTTGGGGTTGGGTTTGAGTTTTTTGCAAATCGAAACCGCACGTAAGCCACAAATTTATATTTGTTTAAAAAATAAAAATAAAGTATATCTATTTTGATTTTTTTTTTTAAATACACTTGACAAACTCACAGGCATACGAGTATATGAGATAATGCAACTATACAAGACTACAAGTTAATATGACCATACGAGCATTAGGTTAGGACGTTAGGTCTTTGCACTCGTAACTCATCTGCTCCTCTTTGCAATCCCCTGTCTCCCTCACTTATCTGCTCCTTTTTTTTTCTCTTCTTTGTTTATTGTTTGTTTGTAACACCCCGACAATTCTCTCTTTTCTAAAATACATTTTCAATATAAAACTTAGAGAATTATCAAAGTATTATCGCCCGTGTGAAAACGTATCGGCTTATTCGGAATTTTGCGGCGGAAAACATAATAACAAACTTTATAACTAAAACTTAGTCAACTCCAAAAGTCAAACCAACAAAGTCAAAGTCAAAGTCAAACTCAAAACCAAAACCAACTATGAAAAGTATAACTCAAAGTATGATCAATAGACTACACAAGCTATCCAATCCCGAACCCAATGATGCATCATCTTCAAACCTGTAGATGGACAATATTAATGCACTATTGATCCATAGAGATTGCTCACCAAAATGGATCATCACAGGATCAATAAGACATAGACATGATCAACATACACAAACAAAAGCACGTAATAAGCAAAGCTGAGTGCTACATACTAAATAAGTAAATAATCCTAACATGTACTAATAAACAATAGATAGGAATAAATAATAATATAATAACTTGCAGATAACTTTTACTGAACTAAACTTTAACAACATTCTTATTACTTTAAATGGAATAGTCAATGGACCGAGTTGTCTAACTAAAATCAGCCTTCCCTTTGGAAGACGAAATACGGGCGCGACTCCGTATTCCCATGACATACGATATCGATGAACCTTTGAAATAAAATAGGACATGATGATCAATCCGGCCCCAGAAAAAGCCATGGCATGCCCACCATGTACTCCAACTCCTATTTGTCCAACACTTCAGACGTGCATCAGTCTAAAGCTATTGCTATCCAGTTTCACTTTACATGATTTACCAGTTATTACTTGTTATGACTCACAAGCAATACAAATAGCACAATCAACAATAATCACAACTTTCTTTTTATCTTAGGATTATATAAGTGATCACACAACTTAACAACTCAAGATTAATTCCAACTTTAATTCAAACTTTCTTATTTATTGAACCTAGCCAACAACCAAACTACCTTTCATAGGCATAAAATATCAACTTACTAAATAAGGCCCTCGGTCCTTATAAAGTAGTGAAATACTCAAAAGGGAACAATGATCAATCATGATCCAATACTAATAAATATATTAATTCCCCTATGTGAATTAATAAAATAAAGTTCCCAACCAACATGATTGCATCAATCTTCCATACAAACATGATATAAACCTCATAATATAAATCTCAAAATCAACATGTTTACACAATGGCATAAAACATGCAAAATCCAACCTAATAGAAATCATATATGAACTCAACATAGTTCCTATACATGATACTACATAATTCTCCTTCTTAAAATCATGATACTACTTCAATCAACACATAGGTATGTACGTACCTTGTGTAGACAAACTGAGATGCCACTTTATCAGACTTAAAAGTCGCCTAGAGAGAATTCTCCGCCTAAAATAACCAATATTAATTCATAATCGATCCTTCATGAATTTACAGCAATAATGAAATACTTTAAATTCTTCTAAAACATGTTTAAAACCTTTCCCAATAATAAAACTTGATTATTAAACCCCCTAACATAATACTTACTACACTAGTGGTTAGAATCCATCATAATATTCCATAAAAATACTCTCTTTAAAATTCCAGCAACATATTATAAGTTAAAACTCCCTCTAAACATATTCAAACATACTTAAAATCATAAAAATAATAAATTTCATAACTTATAGTAAACTAGGGCTGTTCAGAGTGCGGTCTGCACCGCACCAAACCGCAACCCAAACCGTTTTTTCGCGGTTTGGGTTGGTTTGCGGTTTCAAAATTGCGGTTTGGGTTATGATTTCAAGCAAACCGCGGTTTACGGTTTGGGTTGGGTTTTAATTTTTGTAAACCGAAACCGCACCGTAAACCGCAATTTAATATGTTTTTAAAAAAAAAATTATATATTTTGATTTTTTTAAAATACACTTGACAATGTAAAGAACTTGGACACTTTTGATAAATTATTATCTATGTTTAATTATGAAGTCAACTTCATATTTATTTGGAATCTTTATATTTATTAACAAATTTTGTTTTTTACTCTTAGAATACAAAATTAGTGTTGCGGAGGAAAAAATGGTTAAACCGCAAACCAAACCGCACCAAACCGTTTTGCGCGGTTTGGTTTGGGTTGGTTTGGGAAAAAGTGTGGTGCGGTTTGGGTTGGGAAAATGTCAAACCGTATATTTGCGGTTTGGGTTGGGTTACATCCCAAACCGCACCAACCCAAACCGCGAACACCCCTATAGTAAACTACTATGATTTCTAACTTTCAAAACCCTAAAAATTCATGCTTTGATTATTAAAACTCTAATTTAAACTCAAATATGCAAATCTCATTTTTATTTCTTCAATACATAAATTATATAGCTTAGATTCAATATTAAATCATCAAATTATAACTTTTAAATATAAACAAATTAACAAAACTTAAAAATATAAACTTTGAATAAATCTTGAGGAGGAAGGAAATTAATCAAACCAAAGCAAAGGAAACAAGGAAGGAGGATCGTGCGGTAGCCGAGGAGCAGAAGTGGCGGTGCGGCACGGCGGCGGTGGCAGTCGTTGGTTGGCAGTGGCGGTGGTCGGAAGCTGGCGGCCGACCGAAAAAAAGAAAGCCAAAAGAAAAGGAAGAAGGAAGAAAAGAAAAAAAGAGAGAGAGAAAAATAATGATGAGGGCCGAAAAATTTGAGAGGAAAGGAGGAGAGAGAAAATAACTTGTGTGGGAAAAATTGGGGGTTTATATAGATATCCCCCTGTGGGCTTAGGAAAATGTAATTGGGCATGAATTACAAATGTTTTTCCAAGCTTAAGAGTGTTTGGGTTCCTCAAACCCATTTAAGAGTCCTTTTCCAAATCCAAAAAGTATTTCAAACATTTTAAATACTTTTCAAAGCATGACCTTAATAAAAAATTTGACTTGCATAAATCATTAAAATAATTCCTTTGACTTTCAAATAGTCAACCTTTGAAGAAATAAATCATTAAAATACTAAAATATATTTAAATATAAGTAACTATACATTAAAATATATTTATAAAATTCATAAATTTACGGGGGATTACAGTTTACCCTTCTTAAAAGAAGTTTCGTCCCGAAACTTGACACGAAAACTCACACACTTTCGAGAGTTTTTAACTCAACTCCCATTGGAGAAATACTTGTGCCACTCATGTGTACTCTTTTGCCAACTTAAAATCACTTGTGTTACTATTGAACACATTTTTTTATGCGGAGAATCTATTTATTTTGCATCAACATGCGCGAATCGCCAAAATAAGCATAAAAATGCATAAAAATACCATAAAAATAGGTAAAAAGCGTGAAATACTATCGCATTCTACCCCCCTTAAAGAAAACGAGTTACACCCTCGTAACTCACCTCAAGGAATAAATCTGGGTACTTCTTCTTCATTTCAGCTTCAGCTTCCTACGTTGCCTCTTCCGACTCATGGTTCGACCAAAGCACTTTCACGATATTGACATCCCTATTGCGTGTACTACGCACCTTCTTATCAAGAATTCTCACAGGCCTTTCCTCATATGTGAGGCTACTATCGATTTGGATTCTCTCATGCTCCTAAACATGACGCTCATCAAGAATATATCTCCTGAGTTGGGAAATATGAAACACATCATGCATTTTCTCAAATTCCATTGGCAATGCCAACTTATAAGCTACCTTCCCAATTCTTTGCAAAATCTCATATGGCCCAACATATTTAGCACTGAATTTGCCCTTATTCCCAAACCTCATCACGCCCTTAGTTGGTGATACTTTCAGGAATATTTTATCACTACTGCAACTCATCTTCTCTTCGCCTTAAATCGGCATAACTCTTTTGCCTATCTTGATCAGCCTGAAACAACTTGACATTCTTAACAGTCTCCTCAATGAATTCTGTCCCCAATACTTTATTCTCACTAAAATCATTCCAGCAAATGGGACTTCTACACTTTCTTCCATACAACGCCTCAAAATGAGTCATTCTAATGCTCGCATGATAATTATTGTTATACTACCCCTAAGGATTGAACTTTCCCCACTGGTCTCTTATAATCTATCATCACTTTCTGATAGGCTAGACATTCTGACATGAATTCAGCGACCTCACGCTTCATATTCGGTCACCAATAGATTTCCTTAAGATCCTTATACTACTTAACACCCCCAGGTGCACAAATCTCTTCACATTTTTGTGGTACACACCACCTTTCCTTTGAACCTCAACTTCCATCATCATGGATCTTAATATCGCTTCCTTACTTTACTTGATCTTCTCCTTAATCTTATCTAGGTGCTCATCTCCAACTTGACCCTCTTTGATCTCATCAAAAACTGACAACCCCAATGACAAAGCACTTAATCTTTCCGATCTCCCCAGGATTTAAGATTTATAGGCTAAGCCTTTGCACAACTCGACACAATTCCCAGGAACTACCAAGGCACCATGCTATGGCTCGACTTCCTACTCAACGCATCGGCAACTACATTTGCTTTCCCCCTCATGATATTGGATGTCTAAATCATAATCCTTAATCAACTCTAATAATTATCTTCTCTGCCTCATATTGAGGTCTTTCTGGGTGAAAATGTACTTTAAACTTCTATGGACTGTAAAGACCTTACACGTTGCCCCATAAAGGTAATGTCTCCAAATCTTCAAGGCGTACACAATAGCAGCTAACTCTAGATCAATGGTATGGTAATTAGCCTCATAAGGTTTCAACTGATGCGACGCATACGCGATCACCTTCCCATTCTGCTGCAACACACTTCCTAAACCATTCTTTGAACCATCACTATACACCTCAAATCCCTCGTTACCATCAGGCAGGGTCAAAACAGGTGCGGAGGTCAAACGCTCTTTTAAAATCTGAAAAGCTTCCTCACATTTCTCACTCCACTCGAATTTTGACTCATTCTTCAATAAATTGGTCATTGGCCTCGCTATCTTCAAGAAATCTCTCACAAATCTCCTATAATAGCCAGCTAGACCTAGGAAACTTCGGATATCAGACACATTCTTTGGAGTTGGCCATACACTCACAGCTTGAATCTTAGCGGGATCTCGAGAGACTCCTTCCTTAGACACATAATGACCCAAAAATGCTACTTTCTCTAAACAAAACTCACACTTAGAGAACTTGGCATACAATTGATTCTTCCTAAGCGTCTCCAATATAATCCTCAAGTTTTTATCATGCTCTTTTTCATTCTTCGAATAAATCATGATGTCATCAATAAATACAACAACGAACTTATCTAAGAACTCATGGAAAATACTATTCATCAAGTCCATAAATATGGAAGGTGCATTGGTTAACCCAAAAGGCATTACAGTAAACTCATAATGACCATAACGAGTCCTAAACACAGTCTTAGGTATATCCTTATCAGCTACCCTCAACTGGTGATACCCCGAACGCAAATCAATCTTCGAGAACACGCTCGCTCCATTCAATTGATCGAATAGGTCATCTATCCTAGGTAAAGGATACTTGTTCTTGATGGTTACATTATTCAATTCCCTATAATCGATACACTACCTCATACTCCCATCTTTCTTCTTAACAAACAACACAATAGCTCCCCAAGGTGATGCACTAGGCCTAATATAACCCTTATTGAACAGCTCTTGCAACTGCGTCTTTAATTCACTCATCTCAGGAGGTGTCATTCTATAGGGTGCTTTAGATATAGGTGCAATTCTAGGAACTAAGTCTATGGTGAACTCAATGGCTCTTTCAAGTGGCACACCAGAAATCTCACTTGGAAACACATCCAGAAACTCATTCACAATTGGAACATCCTTAATATTTACCCCAAACTCTTTAATCACATCTTGAACACTACAGAAAAATAGCTCACACCCCTTCTTCATCAATTTCCTTACTTGCATCGCAGAAATAACCCCAAAGTTCTTGGGCTTCCCAAAACGTCTATATGAGGTTAACTTCTCCAAAGGGTTTCTCAACAATACTTTATGAACTTAACCAATTCATCCCAAGAATAACATCTAGCTAGGTCTCCCAGATTAAACTCTATCAAATTAGAAGGAAATACATAGTCTCCTATCTTTAGAGGTAAATCATTAAACAACTTGGTACACCTTATGACTTCTCCAGTAGGTATACTAATAGGCGGGTCAATTACTTCAAAGTCTATCGACCCCAAACTTTTAATTATGGATAACGAAATAAACGAGATGGATCGCTAGATCCCCTTTACTGATGTCTACAATGGTGGTTCTTACTATGTACACTTCTTACAGTTGTAACTCCTCTCAAACTGGCCCTTGTTATTCAATTCTTGACCACTTCTTATTTGGAAATTTCCATTCCCATTTCTATTCTTCTAGAAGTTTTCCTGAATTCCACCATCATTGAAATCCTTTCTTTTCTCACCCACCACAGTATTCTTCTTGTCACGCCTCGACTGAAGACCATAAATATAGGCGGCTCTTCCATACACAACATCTAAGGATACAAAGGTCTCATCACCTAACCCCATTTCCTCAGTCAAACCTTACTCAAATCTTTGAGCCTTTAGCTCTTCAGTAGCTACTACCTCAGGTGCAAACCTCGACAGTGCTATGAATTTACGGTAATACTCAGAGATAGTCATACTCCCCATCCTAAAGTTTATGAACTTCCGAACCTTTTATTTTATCATAAAAGTAGGGTAAAATTTTCCTCTTAAAGCAGCAATAGAGGAATCCCAATTAAACCCTTCCACAACACTAAGTCTATTTCCATTTTCTTTCCACCATAAGTCAGCCTCATCTTTCAAATACAATATAGCTTGACCTACTTTACAGCTCCAAAAATCTTTTCAAACTACCTAATCCAACTTTCTAAGAAGGTACGGTCAACTTCCCCCTTAAAGTACAGTGGTTCAGTGGCTTAATCTTAGCTAGTCTTTCAAACATGTCCCAATAGGATCGGGACGCTCAGCTCTTTCTTAATTTAATTTCTCCGCCAAAAGGTGAATAGCGAAGCTAAATCGTTATCGTTGTTAGCCATTTCTTTGCGCGACCTAAAGTTTTGACGTAACTTTACTCTAGGTTTCGATACCTAACTTACATGACATTCTCTATGAAGGCAACATTTTGATTTGACCATAAAGATCGCATCAACATACAATTTCTCATGAACTTATAATAATATCATATAATAAATCTTCATGGAGCATATCATTCATGAAAATATTTACATCAAGAATAACACATGTGAGGATGAAATTCAATCACAACAATAAGATAAAATAAAATATTCCCATTCACGTGCCAAAATAAAGTCTTGCTCACTTGGGTAGCTAAATCTTTACTTTTATTCCTCAAAAAATAATAAGAATATTTTCCAATCCAAAATAACCAACTTATTCCTCGACAATATCGAGATGTTAAAGAAAGAAATTTAAACCATTGTAGCTTAGCTACTTATTCAACTACTAACCTTAGAACATAAATAAATACTCTATGGAGTTACATTATCATTCCTATCCTTATTGTCTTTATACTTTTATGGAGTAAACATTTCATCTTCAAAGTCTCCATTGTCTCCACTATAATAATAATAACCTGAATTCCTAGATCTAGTAGATCTTCGAATCCTTTTGGGTTGATGTCCATTTTCATCCAACTCTGAAGCACTCACATCGCTCAGATAATGTCTACAAGTAGCACTGTAGATGTCCTTTCGGGTTTGCCCTCTAGTACGATCAAACTCTTGAATTACTTCGACATTGCTAACGGGGTGCCTACTTTTAGCACATAACACATAATGATCTCTAGGCTAGTGTAGCTATCACTGACAGACTCATAACCTCCATCACTCTCATCATCACTCAACACAATAGGGTTGTAGTAGTTCCTTATTCTAGTATCTTCTCTATCAGACATGGCTAGAGATCTATAACAAATAAACATAACTTCTATAAGCAATTGGTACTCTCACTTAACGTATAATCCCAACAATAAAAAAATAAGAAAGAATAACAACAACATAAAGAATAGGAATAACATAAACAGTTAGCAGGGAAGAAAAATATAATCATCTTGAACTAACTATTTAATGCGGACATATAATATTTCTATCCGATATACCCTTCCTATACTACCCATCTCTCATAAAATAAACTAGAGTATTGAAAATAATTTAAATAAATAAAATTTTTCCGAATTTGTAAGGAAAACGAACAACATAAAAATATATATAGTTCGAAAATTTCGAACATAATAAAAAAAATAAAAAAATTTCGGACTATAAAAAAAAATATTCAGACCCTTTAAAAAAATAAATTCGAATCAAAATAATATTAGAATATTGAAAAAGACTTTTCAAAAGTAACTTAAATACCATGAATAAGTAGGAGCTCAATTATAAGAAATTCACTTTAAGTAACTAGATAGTTAGGCGCCTAAAGACTTAAAGTTGGCACGAAAGGCCAATAAAAAACCTAAAGCTCCTAGATATCACTTTGTAACACTCCGACAATACTCTATTTTCTAAAATACATTTTCAATATAAAACTTATGAAATTATCAAAGTATTATCACCTGTGTGAAAACGTATCGGCTTATTCAAAATTTTGCAGCGGAAAACATAATAACAAACTTTATAACTAAAACTTAGTCAACTAAAAAGTCAACTACAAAAGTCAAACCAACAAAGTCAAAGTCAAACTTAAAACCAAAACCAACTATAAAAAGTATAACTCAAAGTATGATCAATAGACTACACAAGCTATTTAATCCCGAACCCAATGATGCATCATCTTCAAACTGTAGATAGACAATGCACGATTGATTCCTAGAGACTGCTCACCAAAATGGGTCATCACAGGACCAATAAGGCATAGCCATGATCAACATATACAAAGTCACAAACAAAAGCACGTAATTAGCAAAGCTGAGTGCTACATACTAAATAAGTAAACAATCCTAACATGATACTAATAAACAATAGGCAGGAATAAATGATAATATAATAACTTGCAGATAACTTTTATTGAACTAAACTATAACAACATTCTTATTACTTTAAATGGAATAGTCAATGGACAGAGTTGTCTAACTAAAATCAGCCTTCCCTTTGGAAGACAAAATACCCGCGCGACTCCGTATTCCCATGACCTACGATATCGATGAACCTTTTAAATAAAACAGGCACAATAATCAATTCGGCCCCAGAAAAAGTCATGTCACGCCCACCATGTACTCCAACTCCTATTTGTCCAACATTTTAGACGTGCACCAGTCTAAAGCTATTGCTATCCAGTTTCACTTTACATGATTTACCAGTTATTACTTGTTATGACTCACAAGCAATACAAATAGCACAGTCAACAACAATCAAAACTTTCTTTTTATCTTAAGATTAGATAAGTTATCACACAACTTAACAACCCAAGATTAATTTCAACTTTAATTCAAACTTTCTTATTTGTTGAACCTAGCCAACAACGAAACTACCTTTCATAGGTATAAAATATCAACTTACCAAATAAGGCCCTCGTTCCTTATAGAGCAGTGAAATACTCAAAAGGGAACAATGATCAATCATGATCCAATACTAATAAATATATTAATTCCCCCATGTGAATTAATAAAATAAAGTTCCCAACCAACATGCTTGCATCAATCTTCCATACAAACATGATATAAACCTCATAATATAAATCTCAAAATCAATATGTTTACACAACGGCATAAAACATGCAAAATCCAACCTAATAGAAATCATATATGAACTCAACATAGTTCCTATACATGATACTACATAAAAATCCTTCCTAAAATCATGATACTACTTCAATCAACACATAAGTATATGCGTACCTTAGCTTGTGTAGACAAACTGAGATGCCACTTTAACAGACTTAAAAGTCGCCTAGAGAGAATTATCCGCCTAAACTAACCAATATAAATTCATAATCGGTCCTTCATGAATTTACAGCAATAATAAAATACTTTAAATCCTTTTAAAATATGTTTAAAACCTTTCCCAATAATAAAACTTGATTATTAAACCTACTAGCATAATACTTACTACTCTAGTGGTTAAAATCCATCATAATATTCCATAAAAATACCCTCTTTAAAATTCCAGCAACACATTATAAGTTAAAACTCCTTCTAGACATATTCAAACATACTTAAAATCATAAAGATAATAAATTTCATAACTTATACTAAACTACTATGATTTCTAACTTTCAAAACCCTAAAAATTCATGCTTTGATAATTAAAACTCTAAATTAAACTCAAATATGCAAATCTGATTTTTAAACTCAAATATTAAATCATCAAATTATAACTTTTAAACATAAACAAATTAAAACAAAACTTAAAAATATAAAATTTGAATAAAACTTAAGGAGGAAGGAAAGTAATCAAACCAAAGCAAAGGAAACAAGGAAGGAGGATCGCGCGGCAGCCGAGGAGCAGTAGCGGCAACGCAGCACGGTGCCGGTGGCAGTCGCCGATTGGTAGTGGCGGTGGCCTGAAGTTGGCGGCCGACCGGAAGAAGAAAGCCGAAGGAAAAGGAAGAAGGAAGAAAAGAAAAAGAAAGAGAGAAAAATAATGACGAGGGCCGAAAAATTTGAGAGGAATGGAGGAGAGAGAAAATAACTTGTGTGGGAAAAATTGGGGGTTTATGGGGTTTATATAGATTTCCCCTTGTGGTCTTAGGAAAAGGTAATTGGGCTTGAATTATAAATCCTTTTTAAAGCTTAAGAGTGTTTGGGTTCCTCAAACCCATTTAAAAGTTCTTTTCCAAATCCAAAACGTATTTTAAACATTACAAATACTTTTCAAAGTATGACCTTTATAAAATATTTGACTTGCATAAATCATTAAAATAATTCCTTTGATATTCAAATAGTCAACCTTTGAAGAAATAAATCATTAAAATACTAAATTATATTTAAATATAAATAACTATACAATAAAATATATTTATAAAATTCATAATTTTACGGGTGATTACATTGTTGGTTGTCTTCCAACTTCGTCTACCAATGGGAGCTTGTGAATTGTGAAGTCTTTTTTATTTTATTTGGACTCTTTGTACTTATTATCTAGTTTTAGAGAATTATGTATTGATTTATCAACAACTTTGTACCAATAATTTTTTTATTCTTATATTACGGAACTCATATCGCGGAGGAAAATGTGGTTAAACCGCAAACGCACCGCACCAAACAGTTTTGTGTGGTCCGGTTTAGGTTGGTTTGGGCAAAAGTGCGGTGTAGCTTGGGTTAGAAAAATGTCAAACCGTATATTTGCGGTTTGGTTTGGGTTACATGCCAAACCACACCAATCCAACCCATGAACAGTCCTAATCACAGCCACAAGAAAATCAAAACCAAGCCTAATTTTTTATCTTGTATTTGGTCCTTCTTGCGCCTATCTTCGGCCCTCACTCTCTCCTCCGCCAGCTTCTCTTGAGTTCCGCCAGCTGCAATGACCAAGGACGGCCACCCGAGCCAAGCGACGCCACCTTCCCCACCTTCGGGCAACCCCAACTACCACCCTGCGTTGTTGCATCGGCAATATCAAGAACGATATCCCATTAATTCTTGATCGTGAGAAGGTACATTATTCCAATTGGGCTGAATTATTTGAGATTCACTGTCATGTGTATGATGTTTTGGATCATATTGATTCCACCAAGCCCCGACCTTCCGACATCTCTGACACACTATGGCACTATCTTGATTCTGTAGTCAAAAAGTGGATCTTTGGTACAATCTCACCTGATCTCTTACAAACCATCCTTTATCGTGGCTCCACTGCTCAAGAGACATGAGACAAATTAAACGCGATTTTTCAAGACAATAAACACACTCGTGTTGTGTATCTTGAAAATCAATTCAATGCTTTGCATCTTTCGAATTTTCCCGACATCACCTTCTATTGTTAACAATTGAAGAATATTCGTGCTCAACTTGCTAATGATCAAGTTGTGTCGGAACAAAAATTAGTGTTACGACTCAGTTGCGGGACTTGTTTTTGTACCCTTGCTGCATTCATTTTTGTTCACTATTTCTTTCTAATTGTCGTGTCCCTTGCTAAGTGAGAGTTGTAAACTCATTGGAGTACAGGATTGCCAGATGCGTCAGTTTTCATGCATTGAAACATATATTGTATTAATTAAGTTCTTAGGAGTTATGGTGGCTGGAAGACATAAATGGAGCACAATTATTGTGGCTGGTTTATATCATCTCAGACTCGTTTAAACAATGTGTAACCTATGCCAGACAAGCAAAATAATGATATGGAGTCAATATTGTGAAATACTCAACATAACAATGCTTTCCAACTTCTTTTATGTTTGGTTGCATGTAATAATATGAGAGAGAGAGAGAAATATTGGAGAATAATGCCTCGATTAATACTATGTACAGAGAGCTTATTATATACAAAGCTAACCTATAACCGTTAGCATGAAATTAGGCTAAATATATTCACAACTACCTAATTGAGAAGATATGCTTGACTATACATTCCTGATGATAGGTACAGAATATATTGTCAAGGATAGTGGAGATAATTATGCTAATAAATGTATATCCTCTAGCACACCCCCGCAGTCTTAGCGGGAGGGTGTCGTACGCTGAGACTGTCCCGAAAATCAGTAAAAAGTACGCGCGGAAGCCCTTTTGTAAAAATGTCTGCAATCTGATAACGGGATGGAACATGGAGAACACGGACCTCACCACGGGCGACTTTCTCACGAACAAAATGAATGTCCAGTTCAATGTGTTTAGTACGTTGATGTTGGACAGGATTGCCTGACAAATAAATGGCACTGACATTGTCGCAATAAACCAGAGTAGCTTTCATAAGTGGATGATGAAGTTCCAATAATAAATTCCGGATCCAGCATGATTCAGAGACCACATTAGCAACACCCCTGTATTCTGCTTCTGCGCTAGACCGGGAGAGAGTAGGTTGCCGTTTAGAGGACCATGAAATCAAATTGTCACCAAGAAACACACAATAGCCAGAGGTTGATCGTCTAGTGTCGGGACATCCACCCCAATCTGCATCTGTATAGGAGATGAGTTTATCAACTGAAGATTTATAAAGATGCAAACCCATGTCAAGCGTACCCTGAAGATAGCGCAGAATGCGCTTGAGAGCATTCATATGTTCATTTTTTGGATCATGCATGTGGAGACAAACTTGCTGGACTGCGTAAGAGATATCTGGTCGGGTGAATGTAAGATATTGTAACGCTCCTGCAAGTTGTCGATACTTGGTCGGATCCTCATATGGAGTATCATTTGAGCCAAGTTTAGGCTTATTATCAACAGGTGTTGGACAAATACGGCAGTTTGACATGCCGGCTCGATCAATGATTTCTTCTGCATACTGTTTCTGTGACAAAAAGAGACCAGTAGAATTACGAGTCACAGCAATGCCCAAGAAGTAACTCAATGGGCCAAGATCCTTCATAGCAAATTCTGCACCCAAGAGTGTCATGATATTTTTGCGTAAAGCATCAGAGGAAGCAGTAAGAATTATATCATCAACATAAAGCAGAATATATGCAATGTCAAGGCCTTTTTGATAGATGAACAAGGAGTGATCGGATTTACTGTGGGTAAATCCAATAGTGGCAACATAATCAGCAAAACGCTGGTACCAAGCTCGGGGAGCTTGTTTTAGGCCGTAAAGAGACTTCTTCAATAGGCAAACATAATCCGGATGAGTTGGATCTTTGAACCCCATTGGTTGATGCATATAAACTGTTTCATTTAAGTTGCCATGTAGGAATGCGTTTTTGACGTCCAACTGGTGAATAGGCCATGAGTGAGATAATGCAATGCTCAAAACAGAGCGAATAGTAGCCGGTTTAACAACCGGACTAAAAGTCTCGTCACAGTCGACTCCTTTCTGCTGAGACCTGCCATCACCTACAAGACGGGCTTTATGCCGCTCAAAAGAACCATCAGATTTCCTTTTATGACGAAAAATCCACATAGACCGTATAATATTCACATTAGAGGGCCGAGGTACCAACTCCCAGGTCTTATTTTTTATTAGAGCATTATATTCATCTAACATTGCATTTTTCCAATTTGAGTCATTGAGAGCACTCACAGGATTTTTGGGTAGGGGAGATATGGAGGTGGTGGTGGTCAATGTATTCAAATTGTGAGAATATTTGTTGTTAGGTTTGAATATACCGTTTAAGCTCCGGGTGGTCATGCGCTGGGGCTGGGAATGAATGGGTCTGGTCGTGTGTTGTGGAGATTGGGTTGGAGATGAGATGGTAGGTTATGGGGAGGAATTCTGGGTATTAGCTCCTAAGGAATTGTTGGACTGATGTTGGAGGGAAGAAACAAGTTGGGCCGGGTTTGGTGATGGTTCAGTTGCAAGAGAGGAAGGAGTAGTAGAGGCGGGCCTCTCATGGTGGGTGTTCTGCGCTTGGGTCGAGGAGAAATTGGGCCTGGGAGGTGTGACAGCAAGAGTGTGGGGCTGCGTTGATGGACTAGGCACAAGAAAAGGAGTTGTTGGGCCAGATGTGGGAGCAGAAGGAGAGAGAGGCGCTGATGAAGTTGTAGAAGGAGATGTGGGCTGCGCATTTGGATTGTGAGATGCGTTTTGCATTTGATGCATCAGAAAGTGAGAAATACCATCATCCAAGAAGTCATAATCATAAGATTTTGGAGTATTTATTTTTGAGAAAGGAAATTGTGTCTCATCAAATTGAACATGGCGACAATGAATGATTTTGCCACTTGATAAATCATAACATTTGTAGCCACGTTGATTAGTAGGATAGCCGAGGAAGACACATGGAATAGACCGTGCTTGCAATTTATTTATGGTGGTAGAAGGAAAAAGAGGAAAGCATAGACAACCAAAGACTCGGAGATGGGAGTAAGTAGGGTCTTGTTGATAGAGAATTTGAGTAGGAGATGAATATTCTAAAACTTTGGTTGGGAGGATGTTGAGAAGGTAGGTAGCCATTGCAAGGGCATGATGCCAGAATGATGGAGGGATAGAGGCATGAGCAAGTAATGTACGCATGACGTTATTAATTGATCGAATGTGTCGTTCGGCTTTTCCATTTTGAGGGGAAGTGTGAGGACATGATAGTCGAAATTGCATCCCATTAAGTTCAAACAAGGTTTGGAATGGACCATTAACAAATTCTGTACCATTGTCACATTGGAAATTCTTGATGGTTCGTTCAAATTGTGTTTGAATGAGAGCGTGGAAGGATTTAAATATGGAGTAAACTTGGGATTTTTTAGCGATGGGAAAAGTCCACAAGAATTTACTAAAATCATCAAGAAATAATATATAGTAACGATGGCCTGACGAACTTGGAATTGGTGATGTCCAAAGATCACTATGAACTATATCAAAGGGAAAAACAGTAAAAGACATAGAGTTCTTGAATGGCAATTTAATATGCTTCCCGAGAGGGCAAGAGGAACAAAAGGAAGTTCGAGCCCTATTACAATTAATCAAATTGCTACTACGAAGGGAACTAATAACATTATCTCCCGGATGTCCGAGACGGCTATGCCACAAATCAGATGATAAAGTGAGAAAAGTAGAAGAACAAGTTGAAGGAGAATTGGCTCGGTGTTTGGTGATGATAGGATATAGATCGCCTGTGCTGTCACACCGCATTAGAATTGTCCCTTTCTGTAAATCCTTCACAGAAAACCCAAACGGATCAAACTCAACAGAAACCATGTTATCATTTGTAAATTTACGCACAGAAATAAGGTTTTTAATGAGTTTTGGTGCATGTAAAACATTGGTTAGGTCAAGGGGTGGATATGGGGGTGAAAGTTTAGTGCTCCCATAACCTTGAATTGGAATTAAATTACCATTACCAACAACAATGTTATGATTATTGCTCGAATAAAAATAAGAAGAAAGTGTACCTGGATCCGCAGTCATGTGTGATGTTGCACCAGTATCCATATACCAATTTCCATCTGGTGGAGACAAAGTCATAGTGTGCATAGCGGCATCAATGTCAGTGGGAACATAACCAGTGGAAGAAGGTGCAAATGAGGCATTGTAAGCCTGAGATGGTCGGGGACCCAGAACACCAGATTGTGCAGGGGTGTTGGGCCTAGACTGCTGCCACGGGGTTGTGGGGAATGGGCATGGTGGAATTTGCCAATTAGGGACCCACCGCTGACCGTATTGGGGCTGCCGAAACTCGGTCTTTCTTTGCCACTGTTGTGGTTCTTTGTTGACCTCCTCCGGTGGACTGTTGACCACCACCGCTACGACCGCCACGGTTAGTGTTACTGTTACCTTTCCCGCGGTTATTCTTCTTGCCTCTGTAGGTGTTGTTGTTCCTGTTGTGTGGTGAATTAGAGTGCGAAGAAGAAGAACTACCATCAGAGCCGCCACTATTAGTGACAAGGAGGGCAGACGTGGTACCGGATTCACGTGCAGCACGGTTTTTAATTGTAGTTTCTTGCAGTTTGAGCCTAGACCGTCTTTGTTTCAAAAGGAGGAAGAGGATCCCGGTTCGAATATAGGTAACATAGCCCGCATAAGCCTCGGGAAGGCCATTAATCAACCTCAACACTAACCGACTATTAGTAACCGGAGCATCAACATTTGCAAGACGATCTGCTAGCATTTTAAGGTGAGCGCAATAAGCGTCGGTATTAGGAAAATCATCGAGAGAGACCTGATTGAATTCATTTTCAAGATGCGAGGCTCGAGCATGCTTGTTATCTTGAAAAATGGCCTCTAATCGTCCCCATGCCTTTGCTGCTGAATCATCTTTCACAAGAATGGAGTGAAGAAGGTCTTGCGATATTGTTGCATAAATCCATTGTAAGACCGCAGCGTCGAGTCGATCCCACAGATCAGGATCTGCTTCTTTGGCCGCCTCAAACTTCTTCTTTGCCGTTTCCTCTGTAGGAGGAATGATGTGACCAAGCAAATTGTGAACTCTTGCTTGTACCTTAAAAAGAGCTGCCCATGAATGATATTGACCAGATTCATTATCTAACGTGACAGGAATGAGAGACTTCACATTAGTGATGGAGAGAGCAGGGTGGAATTTGGGTTGGTCAGACATGGCAAATTGGTATGTAGGAAGGCTGACAAAGAAGAAGTAGGTAAAAAAAAAAAAAAAATTTACGGCTAAGAAGAGAATGAAAAATCTGATACCATGTAATAATATGAGAGAGAGAGAAATATTGGAGAATAATGCCTCGATTAATACTATGTACAGAGAGCTTATTATATACAAAGCTAACCTATAACCGTTAGCATGAAATTAGGCTAAATATATTCACAACTACCTAATTGAGAAGATATGCTTGACTATACATTCCTGATGATAGGTACAGAATATATTGTCAAGGATAGTGGAGATAATTATGCTAATAAATGTATATCCTCTAGCATTGCAGTTAAAAACATTGCTTGCAGATTGATAGATCAAAGCTGATTAAAAAGTTGAGTGAAGCTAATCAACACAACGCTTTCTAAAATAGCAGGTTTTCACTCCATTAATTATATTGCTGAGCTTCAATTACTATTCCTAATAATTGATATATTGGAGTGCTTCAATTACTATTCCTAATATAAGATGAACATCTAACACCCAGAAATATTTGCATTCACAGTAGTAACACCAATGCCAACAACAGTATTTGCATTCACGGCAGTAGCATTCACAGCATTCAGGCCTAAAAAAATTTACGGAGCCCAAAGTAGGAGATAAAAACTTACAACTTCTTTCAAAGTAGTTTTTTTGGGCAACAAATGCTTCTTAATCCTCTTATGTGATGTTATCCCAAATTTGATAAGGCAACAATGCTCGTACTTGCGTCTTTTCCGAAGCCTTTTCATTTTCCCCTAGCTCCCTCCTCATTTTCCTTTTCTCCTCCCTCCTCATTTTCCTTTTCCTCTCCTTCCTCATTCTCCTTTTCCTTTCCTTTTGTCTTAGATATAGTTTTTTGCAGTCAATATTTCTGCTTAAAGTGATGCTTTAGAGAGTCAACAAGTATGATATCAACGCTTTTTGTGACGATTCAGGGCGTCACTACTTGTAATGTCGACGCTTTTTTTAAGTCCGTATCTTTGCCACTTTTCTAGGTCATGTTTAATAATGACGACGCTCTTCAACACCAAAATTTCTTCCTAACGAACCTGAATAACATTGCTATGTGAGCAAGTCTATCTCTATTATCACTAGTGCATTATTGGGCTTAGGTAACACCCAATAAATGCTTCATAAAAGGTTGAAAATGTTATTATAGAAAATAGGTAACACTTTTCTTGGTGATACATCTGCTCGTGTCGCCTATGCTCTAAGGTAACACTTTTGGAAACCTATGATAACACTTTTCCAAGTGATACCTTAAGTGCTCTTAAGTAACACTTTTGAACACTTATTGTAACATTTACAAAGTGTTACTTATAATTTCTAATGTATCACTTTTTTGTCATTAGTAACACTTTTCAATCGACTCTTTTACTAATAAGTAACAGTTTATTAGACCTTAGGTATCATTGTCAACTACCTTATGTAGCACTCTGTTGTATATTATGTATCACTTTTTTAAGCTGGCATAATATTATTGATAATAACATTTTTTTATTTGTTGGCACATATACAATGATAATAATACCATAACTTACAAACGTAATAAACGAAGAAGAAATAGAATGATATTATAGATATAAATTATTACAAATACTCTATGGTCATTATAAAGATTGAGCCAAAGAGTAGTATTCATTAATTGACAACATACTATTGCGTTCAAAATATAAACAGTTGATATGAAAATCCATTGATAATATACATAACTCTCCCAAAATAAACCTAAATCAATCTTAAGGTCATTTCTTCCTTTCGTCTCAATTCCATCGCCCAATCCATGCATGCATGTTTCTCGAGGCATCATACCTACTTGCTATTCTAATCCATTATCTTTATTCTCCTGCAGTAAGAACAAAAAAAAAAAACTTTGAAGTCTTATATGATAACAAGACTAGTGATATACTTGTTGTGAAAAGAAAAACAAGTACAGTAAATGTATGAGGCATAACAAGGCGTCGTAGACCTCTAGGAAAAGAACAGGGTAGTTGGTCTCTGAATCTAGTAAAGAATCTTAGAGAGCTCACCTAATTACCTGCTAGAGCTCCATAAATATTGACTAGCGTATGTGCAGATCATGATATTCAGCAAGGGCACAACCTAGTGTCAGAAATCTTAGAATCCAACCAGAATGTATAAAAAGTTTATATAGCAACTACTAACATAATTAGATCATGTGAAATAGTTTATACTATATATTATATGCATATGCCATCATCACAATCATTCTCAAAGTTCATGAGCCGTAAATATAATCACTCAATAACCTCCCATATTGATCTTATTTCCTAACAGAAAGATGTTGTAATTGATATAACTATCAGGCCAATACATTTGTGTTGCAATATAGGATGCAAAGAACTCAAAAAAAAAAAAAAAAAAACACACTCGTTCTCTCCAACTTCTTTAGTTATTAAACAAGTCTTTTTTCTTTCTTGCACGACATCTAGTACTAAATGTATTATGCACGTATATATGTCTTGGTATGTATGACAATGAAGTTGAACCAGCAAGGTCATATTAATGTCTCACTCGTTCCACTTTATATCCTGGTGAAAGAACTGGTTGGCGATGGGAAAAGCGCTTCATTCCACTTGTCACATATAACACTAGCTAGGTGGTGAGACCAACAATCATGAGAGACCTATATCTAGCAAAGAAACATCAGCTGATAGCAAGAAACACATAGCGGTATCGTCTGATAGCAAAGAGCTTGAAAGGGTCAGTGGCTCTGAGCATGAGGACTTGGACGGCCAATCATCCCAGTCAAAGGAGAGAGAGGGGATTCAAGCAGCTCAGCCGGCTGAACCAAGCGCAGGTTTAGATACAACTTGTAAGCAGTGGAAACAGTACCTTCAGCATTTCACAAATCCTGCCAGGCGCCAGCATATCTACTTGAGAAACAACATTTGAACAAATCAAATGATTCTAGCACTCTCAATTGCTTTTATAGTAGTGATGTTGTGGTAAATGAACAGAGAACAAGTAAGACAGCTTTTGGTGGCACTCGAGCCTAACTTTCTGGCTTAGTTCGTACAGATAAGAAAAAGGATGCCAAAGCAAGTGCTGAGGTACTCAACCCAGTAAAGCACCAAAAGGTAAGGATCGTTCTGATTCAACCATCACATATAAGTCTATACAGATAACAACTAACCAGCATACCCCAAATCGGATTAAAGAATCAAATCAAACAAATTGAGCAACCCCAAATCAAATTAACGAATCAAATCAAACAAATTGAGCAACCCGAGACAATAACTAACCGCATACCCCAAAATCAAGCAATGAAGCTGAGTACTTCATCAAATCCATCTTACTGGGGGCTTCATCACTGATCCATCCAAAAATTCATTTCCAAGTCCAGGCCTATTGTAATAAGGACTTCATTATGAGTCCATACATGAAATCTTGGGTTTTAAAACCCTCACTGATACAAGATTGTACCTACTTTATGGGCTCACTTAGGCCCTTGATATACAAACCTCGAAGCACATTCAACTCAAGCGCTACAAAAGCTCGTTCTATAACGTACTCCAAATCGAATATATAATCCAATGACTACATAGAAGATCATTAGGCTCCATTGATCAGGATTTCATTACGAGTCCATACAAAATATTGGGGGCACATACTCATACGAGATTATAACTGTTTTTATGGGCTCACTTAGGCCCATAATAACTATAATGCATTTCGAATTTATCATGACCTACATGGATCATCCTTGGGGGCTTCCCATTTCTTCACTTCAAAAAAAAAAAGCTTTCTAAACGAAAAATTGAGCTTAGTGAAACGATCAAATCATCAAATCATATAATTTGCATTAGTGTCATACCTCTTAGGTAAAATCCAGTACATCAGTAGGTTCATCTCTAAACTGACCATGGTGTGTGAGCCCATCTTTAAAAAGCTTAAGAAAAGTGTCCCTGCCGAATGGGATGAAGATTGCCAAAAAGCCTTTGACAAAATCAAAGAATATTTATCCAACCCACCTGTCTTAGCACCTGCCTTACCTGACATACCTTTAAGGCTTTACTTGACTGTGACTAAGACCGCGGCTGGGGCCATGTTGGCACAAGAGGTTGATGGGAAAGAGTGCGCCATTTACTACCTTAGTAAGAAGCTCTTAGACTACGAATCCCGTTACACCCCTTTAGAAAAACTCTGTCTTGGACTAGTCTGGGCCACTAAGAAGCTTCGACATTATATGCTTACTCACACCATCCATATAGTCTCACGACTGGACCCTCTTAAGTTCTTGTTCGAAAATCCAGCCCTTAATGGAAGACTCTCTTGCTGGGTAGTAATGTTGGCCGAATTTGACTTAAAATTTATCCCTCATAAATACATCAAAGGCAACGTTGTTTCTGACTTCTTAGCAGATTTCCCTGCAGATGAATCTCGCGAAGAATATGAATTTCCTGATGAAGACCTTCTCATGACGGAAGACGAAAGTTGGGCACTATACTTCGATGGTGCATCCAACCAAAAGGGATGTGGCATCGGGGTACTCTTGGTATCACCGGATGGCGAACACACTCCTCTTTCTGTTAAACTCGACTTCGATGTTACTAATAATGCAGCCGAGTACGAAGCATGTATCATAGGGATCCAGGCCGCAGTGTCCCTCGACATCAAGAAACTAAGAGTATATGGTGATTCATCTTTGATCATCAATCAAATCTCTAAACGATGGAAAGTTCGAAATGAAAGCCTCTTGCAATATCAAACTCATCTAGAAACTATTGCTGAACATATCCCTGAAATACAATACACATACCTTCCACGAGAAGAAAACCAATTTGCTGACGCTTTGGCCCGCTTAGCCTCTATGATTATGATCTCTCGTACCATGCCAGAAATGCCCCTTATCATTGAGAGACGGTAAGAGCCTGCTTACGTTCATGCCTTAGACACTGAGCCAGATCCTATCCCTTCTGAACCCTGGTTTGTTGATATTCTCAACTATTTAACAAAAACAGAATACCCACCTGGAACTTCAACAAGAGCCCAGTGCGCCTTAAGGCTCTTGGCCTCCCAATATGTCAAATATAACGGGACACTGTACAAAAGAACACCACAAGGCGTGCACCTGCTCTGTATTGATAAACCTGATACCACAACGGTCATGGATCAAGTCCATAGTGGAATTTGTGGCACACATATGAACAGCCGCATGTTAGCTCAAAAGATCATTAGCTTGGGCTATTACTGGACCATAATGGAGAAAGATTGTTACCTTTATGCCAAAACCTGTCCAAAATGCCAATTATGCGCTAACCTGCCACATGTCCCACCTTCCTTGTTATATACCTTCACTTCACCTTGGCCATTTTCAACCTGGGGTATTGACATTATTGGTAAAATAACACCACCTGGTACTGGGGGGCATGAATTCATCCTTGTGGCCATAGATTACTTCACTAAATGGGTAGAAGCAGCATCCTATGCTAAATTGACAGCCAAACATATCGCTGCCTTCTTAGAAAAGACCATAATTTGCCACTATGGGGTACCCCACAAGATCATCAGTGACCAAGGTACCCACTTCCAAGCTGAATGTGAACAAGTCCTTGAGAAATATAGCATCAAACACCATCGTTCTTCCCCATATAGACCCCAGGCCAATGGTGATGTGGAGGCTGCTAACAAAAATATCATGGTTATTATCCAGAAAATGATCGAAAATTACAAAGATTAGCCCGATAAGCTACACTTTGCCTTATGGGGGTACCGCACTACTATCCGAACATCCACCGGAGCTACACCTTATTCTCTTGTCTATGGCATAAAAGTTGTTCAACCTGTTGAACTAGAAATACCATCCCCATGCATTGTCCTAGAAAGTCAAATTCCTGAAGCTGATTGGGTCAAAGCTAGATTCGTAGAGCTCATTTTACTCGATGAACGAAGATTAGCTGCCTTGCATCATGTGCAAGTTTATCAAAATCGTATTGCAAGATCTTTCAATAAGAAGGTCAAACCCCGAAATATTAAAGAGTGTGACTTAGTGCTCAAAGCATTAAGGAAAAATGTGTTAGATCCTCGAGGTAAATTCAAACCTACTTGGGTCGGCCCATACATTGTCAAAACAATCCTATCTGGAGGAGCAGCTCAACTCATTGACATGGACGGCACTGAATTTCATAATCTAACCAATCTTGATCAACTCAAGAAAGTTTATGTGTAAAATACAACCAATTCTTTGATTGGTATTAGTTATCCAATGTTTTTTTAAGTATGAACTACGTGCGGCCTGATTCCTATTTGGATACGTAGGCAACCTTGTACAAGGTTCTGCCCCTTCATTAATCAAAAATCTCCTGCGGTTCATACGAGTTTACAAAAATAAAAAAATAATAGTATGATTAATCGTGCCAGACGCAACTATTCTGCGCCTAGTGCTGTGCATGCGCCAGACGCACATTTTCGCGTCTAGTGCACTATAACGTTTTTCCGACATTCGTTAAGATGCTCAAATACAACGATAGTTTGCGATATATTTAAGCTCACTTCGGTCTACATATAAATGAACTTTGTTTTTATTCAAATTGCTAAATGAAAAAAAAACATGAAACATAAGTTATGACTACACTATAAAATAATTATGTGGCATGAAAGCCTTATTGAAAGCAATAAATCAACATAAAAACAATAACGCTGCAGACATTGTTGAAAACAATAACGTTCCTTCACATAGGAAGTTTTAGTAACAGGCTTATGGCTGCTCTTCCCTGCAGATGAGCGTCCAACTGGCCTCTTTCCCCTGTTATCCAAAGTCTCACAAGTTTTCCTCACAGTTCGGGGAATAAACTTCCGCTTCTTTGTCACCTCGGCGGACTCCTTCACCCTCATCTCTTTCCTCACAGCAGGGTCCCTAGTCAGCATCCATACGATATAGTCTTAGACACCTTCTCAGATTCTATTCTTTCCTAGGAATACCAAAGTGGGCGCTCTCCCTAATATTTCTCCCACCTCTTAATTCCACTCCAGGTCAGATCATATATTTTTGGAGCAATAGTGTCTTCAGCAGGGATCAATTGGGGGTACCCATATTGTCTCAACACCCTTGACGGAAAATAAAAGGTCATGGTATACAGACTACACAACCTCACATAGGGTGAATCATCACGAATCCCTACCATGGACCCAATTCTCCACCATGGCACTACCCATCTAACACTCAGCTCATCATTCCCAAAGAAAAGGGTCCAGTCTTCAAAAGTTTATTATGTATTATCACTTCGTATAGAGTCATAATATGATCAAATAAAAAAAAAAAAAAGGCAAAAACATTATTTCTTTGGTTCATGACTAAAAAATAAATATTTTACCTACAACAGTAGGGGGCTCCCTGAAATCTGCCCTTTCGGGTCCTTCTTCATAGCATCCAGACTGGAGATCTTCTCCCCTACACAAAGTGGCATCGGTGTCCTTCCTACCTCCAGTTGCTCTGCTACGGTAATCAAGGAAGCAAAACCAGCACCGTTGTCCCCGTTCACAAACAGAAAACGACTAAGCAGGCAAAATACCAATGTCCGCATACGATATGTCTGCCTAGCCCTTTCAGTAGGAGGACTATACAGTGCAGCTAGCCTAGTCAAATTAACCCTCCTACCATACACAATTTTGGACATATTTTTTTCCTTCAAATCCATGAACCTCTCAAAGTCCTTAAAAAAATAGTCCTCCAAACTAGGGACACAGGGTAATTGACTACAGGGCCATCCAATTATAGCACCAAATTCCTTAGGCAAAATCGTTAATTCGTGATTCCCAAAACAAAAACAATGATTGGTGACATCCCAAAAATTAACAGCTGTATAAAGGAAATTATAGTCTAACTGAACAAACCTCAAGGACGCCAATACATCCATATGCCGCCTGCCGAGCTCGTGTTTCTTAGCAATGGCCAATGATGACAACCACCCACTTAGAGTTCGTTCAAAAGCCATGGCAAACAATTAAAAGTAGCAGCAAAGTATTATAGAGAAAAATGCAAAGAAAAATATTGAACTCGTAATACTGAAAAAACGTACATATTCATCTATTTATAACGGCTTCGCATCTGAACTCTAAACGGATTCGGACTTACCGTTCATGACGGAAAACACATTACACGCTAAAGTTGTGCCTAACACACAAGGGCGCGCTAGACGAGGATGTAAACCTGCGCCGAGTAAACGCACAACCCGAACCCCACTTGATTCACCCACGTGATAGCCAATCCCAGGCTGCATGAAAGGAGTTACAGGCGGAGTCGGCCGCGTCGGATACAACTGCTGCATCCCCAACATCTGATGTTGCATCTGCAACATCTGCATCTGCAACATCTGCATCTGCTGCATCCGCATCTGCTCCATCCACATTTGAGAAGGCCCAGGGCATGGATCATGCCTGACACCCCCATAAAGTCCATGCTGCCAATGCCAAACTGCCCAGTAAACGCACCCGTCGGAGGCCTCTCAGATGTCGACTCTCGGGGAGTATGAGCCGAAAGCCTAGATTGGGTCGATACCCTCGCCTCGGGACGAGGCCCACTCTCTTGAGGGCGACGCTGCACAAAATGTCACGAAGCATTAGCAAACCGAATACAACAAAAATAAATAAAACCAAAGCGCAATAGGTCAGCCTACCTAGCTATACGCGTCGCTGCAGCGGCAAGACATGCTCCTCTTCAGCTTGGCCATCCCATGCTTCAGCGAGTCAACCACTCGGAGAATCTGAACAACAGTCTCCCGAGGAACCTGAAAATAAACAGTACATGAGTCACTACAAGCAAGATGAATAATGAAAGTTCCCGACTTTCAACACTTACCGAGCTCACATGGGCCGGCATAGCACGAAGAACGTGCTGCTCTGCCTCTGGGGGAACATCGATCGTCTCCTCAACAGGCCTAGAATCTCCAGTATACCGGATTCTCATATCCGGAACGAAAGAGATACGAGCCGCAGCAGCCTCCTGGCAAAAGCAAGAAAACAATAACATTCAATACTTTGATCATGTCAAAGTAAGCAAAAACAAGCAAACTCAATGTAGATTTCCCGAAATGTGCATAACTCGTTGAACTTAACAGGAGGAGCCAAGCGAGGCAAAAGGACAGCTTGATAATCGCGATCACGAAAAAAAAGTCGTGATAGCTCACTCGAAGCGTCGCCCCTCCCTCGATAGCCTGAACAAGAGCAACCCTATCCATCATAGTTATAGGGGGGTCATGAGGCACCAGTAATAGCCTCGTCCCGTCATGCTGACAGGTCACCCTCTCGCCCAGATACCACACAGGGTATGACTCTCCATAAAAAATGACTCTCTCGCGAGTCAGAATGCGGGCCCTATGAGCCCAAGCCGGCATGTCCGGAAACGACGCCCAAGGATAAGAGGTAACCTGAAAAACAAAGAAAAGTTAACACCTACTACATACACCCAAGGGACAAGATTGATTCACTACGATTACCTTGTCGTCCTTGACCCGCCGGATAGCCTTCCGGACACTCTCTACAGCGCCATACTGAGTCATCCCGTGCTCCGCCCAGGACAAGCCAGCAGGAAATGTAGGGTCACGAACCCTTTCCGGGGCCAATTCCGGAAAATACTCATAAAATCAAATCTATAACAATAAGATTACCTTAGTACTGATCAAAATAACGAAACAAAAGATGGACGATGTGTACAGTCATACCTCCAAAAGTCTCCATGGACCAAAAAGGGAGACTGGTCCACCATCACCCAACTGCCTGCAAGCAGTACGCATGCAGTACAAGATACTGCAATAGCCCAGCTCGGCCCAATCATAGGTCGACACCTGAGACAACTCCCTCAAGGGCTGCAGATATCGCGTCGAGAAGCGCGATCCCCTATTAGTGCGCAACAGGCCACATATAGCCAACCACAGCAGAATGCGTACCTTCTGCTCCTCAGTAGTCCCCTGAAGGGTGAGTCCTCTAGCCACTTTAGACCGGGGAGCATAAGACGCATTCGGAGGAAGCACATCGCAACCGGGCCTATCAAACCTCGAACCACCGCTGACTTGAACGGCAACGAATCACCTATCGGCACCCGGACGCCGGTAAAAGACAAGCCGAAAATCCAGGAGAAATCCAGCGGAGTGATGGTCAATTCCCCGCGACGCATGTGAAAGGAGTTGGTAGTATCCGACCACCACTTCAGCAAACCTCGGACGATAATCGGAGAGGAATGAACCTCTCCCATACTCTCATAAACATCGAGAAAAGAGGACAGACCACTCTGCTCGATGAGGACAGCTCGATGAGGACCTTTCGGACTTTCCTGAGCCAGGTAAAGTCAAAGGTCCCAAAATGATGAGTGTTACCCTCGTCCTGTAAATGTAAGAATAATCAATCAAATGCCTAGGCTATCGTATGACATGAAGTCGGTATAATGTACAATACTTACGATGCCCGAGAGCAGGCGATGTGAAATATATGATGCTCCGGATCAAAGTACAACTGATCGGGAGTCCACCCCACGGCCTTCCACGTTCTCCTAGATCCGAAAGCTGCTCTACCATAGTCCTCCCCACCTGATTCTCCCAACGACATGCTTATCGGATTGAACATCACAAATGAAAAAAAAAATCAAAAAATTAAAAGAGTTCCCGTATCTAAATTACCAGATTTCATGAATCGTTAAAAACCGCTTCAAAGCTTCACTACTACATGAGATTCCCAGAATCCATTTCACACATCAACATACATGCATTGCCTAAAGCATGATTTCTACCAGCAGAATCATCACAGATTCAAAGTTCCCTAAGCATGTTTCTAGGTTCCTAACTTAGAAACACGCTAATCTTGATAATGAGATTCACGATCCAAGAATCATCACACAGTCAAAGTTCCCTAAGCATGTTCCTAAGTTCCAAATTTAGAAGCTATGCTAATCTTGATTCTAAGATTCATGATCCAAGAATCATCACACGTTCAAAGTTCCATAAACATATTTCTAAATACCGGATTTAGAAATTACACCAAATAATGAACAATCTCACATGAAACCAGTATCAAACTCGTGAAGAACAACAAAGCTGCCCGAAAAACTCACCGAAAACTCGCCGGAAATTCGCCAGAAGTTCGCAGGAGCTCGTCGGAAATTACCGAAGTACGCGGAAACTCGCCGCCGAACGTAGCGTAAACTCGCCGGAAATGGCGCGCTCCACCTAATCAAAAACCGGCCGTTAAAAAAAAAAAAAGAAGAAGAGGGTCGAATTGCCCGAAACAAAAAAGAGGGAAAAAGATGAAAACAAAAAAAAAAGCAAGAAATACCTGCATCGCCCGAAAATCGCCCGGAAATTCGCCGGAAAACAGCCCGGAAAAGGGGTCAAAGACTTCGAAAATTTTCGCACCCCAAGCCCTTCGAAAATCACTCAAAAACACCCAAAAATACCGCAAAAGTAACAATTAAGCGAGAATAATCACTCCTCCCAAGTAGATCTGAAGAAATGCTCCTGAAATAAGGAGTTTCAAGCTTCAAATTTCGAAAATGGAGTTGGGTTTAGGAGAGAGAGAAATGAAAGAAAAACGGCGGAGAAGAAGAGAAATGGGGAAGAAGAAAGTCGCCCGTGTTTTTTTAGGTCATTTAATGACCTGCGCCCAGCGCGACATGTGCGCTTGGCGCATCATCAAGCACTGCGTCTAACGTGAATAACTGCGCCAAGCGCAGCGTTACGCTTGAGCGTTTGGCGCAAAGTCCTATACAACGCGATTGGGGGCTTCTTAGCCAAGTAGGGTCCATACACCTAATTTCGAATAATTTCAAATGTTCGTTACGACATTGCGCGCGACAACTCAACGAACTTTTAAAAGTTTGCGAAAAATACGATCTTGACATCCTACAAACTCTCAATGTACATCAAGAGACATTAATACTCAAAAACAAAAAAAAATGACGCACACAAACCGTCAACTACGGCACACAAACTGTTAGGTCTGCATACCACTTTCAATCAACTACAACAATCGCCTTGGAAGAGGACAAACATTCCACAACAATCGCCTTGGAATAGGACAAATATTCCACAACAATCGCCTTGGAGCTGGACAAAAGCTCTATATAATCGCCTTGGAGCGGGACAAAAGCTCTACACCATGCAGCCTTGGAGCAGGACAAAAGCTCTATACAATCGCCTTGGAGCGGGACAAAAGCTCTACACCATGCAGCCTTGGAGCGGGAAAAAAGCTCTATACAATCGCCTTGGAGCGGGACAAAAGCTCTACACCATGCAGCCTTGGAGCGGGACAAAAGCTCATTACAATCGCCTTGGAGAGGGACAAAAGCTCTACACTACACATATAGCCCTGGAGCAGGACAAAAACCCTACCCCGACATGAGCCGGATCATAATAGCTCATGATTCTTTTTCTCATATATCGTTTCATTTTTGCAAATTTGCAATTATTTTGCGAACATGTTTCATCCATGCCTGTGCCTGAAGCTTTTGCTTGTTTTGCAGGTACTGGCGCAAAAGAATGATTTTGGATTGCGAGCATCTAGAATCATTCTCCGTCCCGACACGTATACTTTGACATTTGGTTTTACAAACCTCAGTCAAAGTTGGGGCTTCTGTAGACACATAATCGTGTCTCCCCATTTAAGGGTCCAATGATGAAATATACCGCGGTCTTAGTTGGCATGGCCCAATAAAGAAGCAGTTCGAATAACCAGGCAATGTGTGTTTTAAAATAATATTATAAAAGCTCAATTAATCATTCATGATGATTAATTGTAAGTTCAACCCGTAACATGCTTTTTAAAGTCCATTTTAAAAGCCCAACTGAATATTTATTATTCATAAATATTTTTTCTAATATTTATTGTTTTGATAAATATTTTCCTAAAAGCTTTTATTATCTTTTACCCATAAAACAGATTTTGAACCTGGAAAATTCGATCTCCGGATTTTTAGGGATAAAAAAGGCATCTTAAAAGCACGTGTAACATTTAAAAAGGAATATTCTCGAATATTCCGGGTTTTGCGCCGGACGCGGCGGCTGCGCTCAGCGCGCCAGGTGCGTCCAACACATTGGTCATATCGCATCAGACACTCCAATGAGCGCCTGAAACGTGGGCTTGTGACTCACACAGAGTCCTGCGTCTAGCGCAAGTCTCATGTGAGACGCAAGGTAAAAAATTATCTCATGTGCAAAGTTTCAATTGGACGGACCACGTCAGGCAGGCCAACCTGCGCCTGACGCGTGTCCGTGCGCCTGCCACGTAGGCTTGCGCCAGGCGCAGGGTGTGCGTCAGACGCACGCGCTTCTTTGCCTATAAATACGGGCTGATTTCCCGAATCAAAGACAATTTCGAATTATTATTTTTATGCACGCAAATACTCTCAAATACTCCGAAACACACTTCGAATACAAAACATACAAAACACTTTTGATCTTCCACATTGATTCTGGTTCCTGATTCTACTATATTCCTGGTTCCAAGATTGCTTCGACTGAAGGTCACTACGCTTTTCTCTCTAATCCGCATAGGTATAATCATGAGGGCTCTTGAATAATCATATTTATTTCATTGAAGTTACTAACTCTTTTCTTGTCATGATGTACATTTTTAATTAATAACCGTGGTCCTTTTGTAAATTCTAACCTCTTTTCCTATATTTTCTGTATATAATATTCATATTGTTATGATTGTCTTGCATGCCTGTTTATCACCCACATGTTATTATGCTAAAACAAGACCTAAAGAACTGTTCTAATTAATTCAGATAATTTGGACAACCTGTTAGGAACCTTGTAAAATGATTGCTTAATAACTGGTCATTAAATAATTAGTCTTTTGTGTGTTTCCTGAACCCATCTAGATTAATTATTTTAGGGTGCTTTAAAATATTGTTTGATTGTTCTATTGCATAAAATCTGATGTGAATTGCTATTTAGTAGAGGCCAGCAATGGGCAATATAGTTCCTGACTATATTTTTCCCTCACCCCCGAAGTCACTTTTTGGTTCCTGACCATCTATGGAGTCATGACAGGAAAATCTACATTGAATAAGTCTCTAAGATGTCCCTTTCGTTTCAATCCAATTAGGTTTATGATTCTTCCCCTAAAGAATTGTTGGCGACTTCAAAACGTATTTATTAATAAAACCTTAACAATGGAGTAGTCAAATAAAAGCGCTCACATCGCGTGTAGGCATTAAAGCAATTCAAAATCCTACGCCTACAATTTTTTTCAAAGTGATTTAAAATATCTTTTACTAACTATTTTTTTATAATCTTTTATGATAAAAATCTTTTAGAAACCTACTAACTTTCGGAAACCTATGACAATACAACTACCTAAACCTACCTACACTATATAGCTCATAATTTCACACGCCATATTTCTCTAACTCACAACCCCTAAAAAACACTCACGGCACTCATCTCACGCAGAAACTCGTACCTCATAATTCTCTCACCTCCTCACAATCTCCCTCGGCCAAACATACATCCCGCATACAATTCACACCGCCGCACCATCATCTTACACCCACAATACTATTATATTCTAATCACCCTAAGTCAACTCACCAACTCATCCTAGCTTCCTACCACAATACCATACCCTTCGACACATCATCACCAAATTCATCAACATCCCTCACTCACGCACAACTCACCGAACACATTACCATCCTCTTTTTTATTGATCTCCCCACCTATACTCACATAAAACTGCACACCTAGTATACTTGGTACAAAGAAAATCTTGCGCTTAATACATATTACGAAACAAGAACACAAGACACTATTTTTCTAAGACTTGTTCAATATTCAATTTTTCGAGATCCGTACAAATCCCCGAATGGTGGTATAATTTCTGAGGGTCAACTAAATTAACTAACTTTATTTGCTTTCTTTATTTATTATTATTATTTTCTTTAAGTTACTAACACTTTATTCATGAGGTATGTTAATAATATATTCCTGCGATTGTAAGTATTGTACATATTATACTAACTCTCTGCTATATTTTATTTTCTTATTTTTGTTTATTTTTACGAACATATTATTTTTCATGCCTGATTGCAATATTTATCACCTTGTATTTATTGTTAATCAAGACCTAAATAAATGTTCTAACTAATTCAGATAACACGGACAACCTGCTAGGAACCTAGTAATCTGATTGCTTAATAACTGATCACTAAGAAATTAGTCTTTTTTTTATGTGTTTCCTGAACAACTTAGACTAATTATTTTTAGGGTGCTTAAAACATTATGTGATTATTCTTTGGTATAAAATCTGTAATGAATCGATATTTAGTAGAGGCCAGCAATGGGCAACATGGTTCCTGACTGTATTGTACCCTCACCCCCGAACTCAATCTTTGGTTCACTTTTACCATCTATGGAGTCAAGACAGGAAAATCTACATTGGATAATTTGTCCCTACGGTTTCCCATATCCAATTAGGTTTATGATTCTTCCTTTAAAGAATTGTTGGCGACTTCAAAAACATATTTTTAATAAAACCTTAACAATGGGGTAGTCAAATAAACGCGCTTATACCGCGTGTAGGCATTAAAGGAATTAAAAATCCACGCCTACGTAGTGTATCTTGAAAATGAATTCAATGCTTTGCATCTTACCAATTTTCCCGACATCACCTTCTATTGTTAACAATTTAAGAATATTCGTGATCAACTTGCTAATGTTGATCAAGTTGTGTCGGAACAAAAATTGGTGTTACGGCTCGTTGTCGGACTTGTTAATACTGATTTTGACACAATTGCCTCCATGATTCAACAAATGGAGCCCCCTCCCCTCCTTTGAAACAGCCCGTTCTCGTCTTCTCCTTGAAGAATCTCGCAACGCCAATGATACGTCATCCTCCCATATGTTCCAGGTTTTAAGGACTTTAGGGTTTAGTTCCCCTGTTTGAGTTTTTCGAGTTTGAGTCTCCCCTTCCCCTATATGAGTTTAGCGTTTAGGTTTTAGTTTTCAAGGTCACAGGTTCTGTTCTAGGTTCAAGTTTAGCATTTAGGTTTCCTTCCCCGTTCCCTGCTAGTGTTTGTGGCTTCAGTTCGTCTGTTTGCCAAGGAAGCAATCCCCGTGTCTCTCCTTAGCTTTCCCCCAGTTCTCCCCGTCCCTATCCCCGTCACCGTCCCCCGTGTTGTGGTTGTTGTTGCTTCGAGGCTTAGGAGGATCAGTTCGCCTGCGACGCAGCAGGAAGCACGCATGTTGGTCCGTTGTTCGTGTAGTCAAGCCTCGTCGTCAAAGGTCCTTTTGCTATGGTGAACTAACGGTTCTTTAGTTTATTTTGGTTATGTTTTCTGTTATTGTCTTTGTTTAGTTGTCTCCAGATCCAATTATCCTTGCCATGTTGTTTATGATTGCGCTAGGGCAATATTTAGTAGTACTAGCTAGGTGGGCGTTTGAAGGATCTTGGTTTCCTACAACGAGTTATGATCTAGGAAATCCGATCTAAAGTAAAGTTGCTCCTGCAGTTTGCCATTGTTTGGTCCAAGAAGCTTAAGGAGTCCGAGGATTGGGTAAGATGAGAGGCAGTTTTCCCTCTATGTTAGGATTTATGTATGTTGGGGTTCGATCTTCTGGTTTCAGGATTGAAGGGTCAGATCTTCAGATCCGAAGATGGGGCGAATTCAATCAAGCTAATTCAACCCAAGTTCATCTGATGACTTTGGGAGTCATGACAATTCAAAAAATGCATCTTGTAGGAGGCCCTCCAATTTTATTGGGGTAAGTTTCGACCTCCACGCATTTTGATTTTAATTTCATCCTTGTGGGGTAAAATTCTGGGTACCCTCAATGTAGTGTCAGAAGTCACCAAAGGATGTGGCTTCTTTGTTAGTTTCATCAGTAGAATCCCATGAAGAAATTTCTACTTAAGAACCTTGGGGTTTATGATCATCTGTGCACAAAGGGTTCAATAAGATGAAATGCAACAATCTCTCTCTGAAGATCGTCTGGGTTCAGCATCTCAACATACTCTATTTCATTATATTAGGTCTTTATCTCCAAGACATACTACCCAAACTCACCAAAAGTCGCCCAAGATAAGGTTCATTTGAACTAGATCAACAACAAGTTTTGTTTTTCTTAGTAGGTTATGTAAGAGCAAGTGAAGTTCACCTAAATGTTTGTTTGCTTTATGTTTCATGTTTTGCTGTAATAACATTAGGTTGTAATTTCGTTTTTTAAATCAATGCAAATTTTCGCGATGTAAAAAAAAATCCACCAACATGAATAGTTAAACTAAAAGTACTACTGTACTAGGTATCAAACACTGAGTTAATTACATAAAACTTACATTCTCTTCTCTTGTATTTCTCTGTTCTAATGTCATAAATCTAAATAACATATTTGAACTGATTCAAACATATTCTCGTTGAAATTTGAACTTGAATAACTTTTACTAGCCTTGAAATTAAATTAGCTTCAATTATTAGGTCCAAACATATAATACGAACTTCTTAATTAGCTTTTTTTTTTTTTAATGTATATAAACTTCTTAGCTTTTTTTAAAAATGTATGTAAATTTCTTAGCTTTGTACTTAACTTAAGGTGACAAGAATAGAGTCATGACATACACACATATGTACATAACAAATAATACGTATTCACTTGACAAGACTCTTGTTTTAGATTCTTGACGTCTTATATTCCAATCTTGTACAGCGTGGTGTTTGGAGTAGGGATTCCCTTATCTCTCAAATAGGGGGTGAAAGTTTGATGTATGGTTTGAACATAGGTTTAATCCAATTTCAGGCTCCTTGTATGTATGTCGTTATTCACATTCTTTGACCACATCTAATTATATATATAAGATCATGTGAGAAAGGAATTTAGGTGAGAAATGAGAATGAATATGGGCAGTAGGATATCTATAAATGCACGCCCCGGATTAATACTCATGTTAGACCATATTTTTAGCTCTAATGAATTCATTCTCTCGGAATTGCCTTTCAAAACCCCTGAAGTTTCATTTTCTCATCTGCAATTCATTTCATCAGCGAATCACATAAATAAATTTGCAAAACGAAAGAAAAAAAATCAAAAGGTGTTTAAATACATTGATTCGTGCCTGTCGTTGAATTTTTGTGAACAAGCATCAGCCTTTGGAGCAGGTTTTCTTTTAAAATGTTTTGATGTCATTGGAATGATTCAGTATCTGCACATCATCTCATAGTAGCAAAGTACGCTGCTCATTTGATTAATGCGCATATAATAAGTATTAATAAGTTGGAGGAAAAAATCAACATCAATACAAAATCCACCTGTAATGTAACAATCAGATTTTTTTATATTTTTTTTATCAAATTGAACTTGATTATTTGGGTTATGAAGACTCATCATTTAGGTGGAACTATATGTATTCATTTGAAGTTTTTTCTTTATGGCACGATTGTTGCTAACTTGCTATTATGAAGAATTTTTGGTGTAAGTTGATCATTATTTCACTTGCTTCTAATTTAAATTCCATGCTCCAAAGTAATTTTTAGTCCATCAGCATTATAAAAATTGAATAATTGATGTGATTAAGCATATCAAATGGAAGAATTAATGTGATTTTGAAATTGTATTTTAATAATTACACAATGCTTATTTAGAGTTATAGAAAGTTGTAATTAGAGCTATGGCAACACTTGTTTGGAGTTATAGCAAATAGTAATTAGAGTTATGATAATATTTGTTTAGAGTCATGGGAACATTTCTTTAGAGTTGTAGAAAATACTTACTAGAGTTACACCAACTCTTGTTCAAAGTTATATGCAATAGTAATTAGAGCTATAAAAACACTTGTTTAGAGTTATAGTAAGTAATAATAATTAGAGTTATTGAAATACTTGTGTTAGGGTTATTGAAATACTTGTTTAGAGTTATAACAAGTACTAATTAGAGTTGCGGCTACACGTGTTTAAAGTTACAATAACATTTGGTTATTGTTATATGAAATGGTAATTATAGTTATGGCAAAACTTGTTCAGAGCTATAGAAAATACGCATTAGAGTTACACCATCTCTTCTTTAGAATTATAGGGAATGGTGATTATAGTCGTAAACAATACTTGTTTAGAGTTGTAGAAGATAGTAATTATTAGAGTTACAACAACTCTTATTTAGAGTTATAGGAAATAGTAATTAGAGACACAATAAGATTTGTATATAGTTGTAGGAAATAGTAACTAGAATTACGAAAACACTTCTATAAAGTTGTAGAAAAAAAATAGAGTTAAGGTAACAATTGTTGAGGTTATAGAAAATAATAATTAGAGTTACAATAACAATTTCTAGAATTATTGGGAGTACTACTTAGAGTCATTGAAGAATTTGCTTAGAGTTATAACAAGTTGAAATTAGAGTTGCGGCCACGCTTGTTTAGAGTTATAGGAACTGGTGATTAGAGTTACAACAATAATTGTTTATTGTTATATGAAATTGTAATTATAGTTATGGCAAAACTTGTTTAGAGTTGTAGAAAATAGTTAATAGAGTTACACCATCTCTTCTTTAGAATTATAGGAAATGGTAATTATGGCAATACTTGTTTAGATTCATAGAAAAAAATAGTTAGAGTTACAACAACACTTATTTAGAGTTATAGAATTACAAAAACATATGAAATAGTTAGTAATTAGAGTTATAAAACACTCGTTTAGAGTTGTAGAAAGTACAATTAGAATTATATGAAATAGTTAGTAATTAGAGTTACAAAAACACTTGTTTAGAGTTATAAGAAGACTTGTTTAGGAGACAACTATGTATTTTACCTCTAATCAACATCACGCCTGAAGAAAACACCTAATAATTGTGGTAAATTAGCTTAAAGATTTAGATTAACTCATTATTTCATCAGTTACAAAAGGTACCTTTTAGCACTGTTGTGACAGCAATGCTGGAATATATCAATTTTTTTAAGAAAAAAATTAGCCAAAGATTATTAATCTAAAGTGGAGTATACAGTTGCTTGTTTGATTAATCTAGAAGGAAGAAAGTTTGCGAACTTTGAAGAAGTTGATGAACAAGGACTGTGAGTTGCGGTTCATATTGCAAGTTCCGTCCGCCATTGTTGCCGACACTCAGAGAAATTGCCTTTTCTTTATCTTTCTCTCTCCTCGCGCACCACCACCACATAAACCACACTTTTGCGGCCTCTTCCTCCCCGACTGCAGTACTTCCTCCCGTTACTTAATTTGAGATTCGTCCGCCATTGTTGTTTAAGGTTAGAGGTATCAGGAGAGAGAAAGATAGAGGTGATAGTACGTTGATTCGTTGAGGGCCTGGTATTCAAGGATGTGAGAGAAATTTACAATTGTTATATTACCATTTTGCTATTAATGATTAGGATTTTTTGACCATTTGATTTTACTGATCTATTGGCCCATATTTATGTCCATTCTCACCTTAATGTCCATTCTCACATAAATTCAATTCTATATATATATATATATATATATATATATATATATATATATATATTTGTTCCTTGTTGCACATCAAACATCAAATGTCGCAGTTTCAGAATCTTGGACAACTTGGAGATAGGAAAAGGAAATTAATGAAATTGGTGAAGCTATGAAGAAGTTGGATTGATCAAAAGAATGTGCGAATCTCTACTAAAAGTGCAAATTAATGTTCAAAGCTGATTTTTCTTGATGTGAATATTTGATCCATGAAACCGACTATGCTATAACTTAATTCATAATATTCTTATGAAGAGCGAGGCAGAATATGACTTAAAAATTTCTATTGTAGAAGTAGGGGTGTCAAAAGGCGCGACCATTTGGTCGGCCAACCGATTCGATCCGACTGACTCAACCCTGGTTCGACCTCGTGGCCAATCCCGGCACCGACCGAAAACGACCTGGGATTACCCGCACCCGACCGACACCTGACAAGATTATATTCTGACCTGACCAGACAGACCTGCATTCAAACCCGAACCCGACCGTACTCAACCAGATATTACTAAAATTCAATTATTTTTTTATATCTACAAAATCATTTAAATATATTAATTTATAAAATTGCTTACATTTAATAATTAATTCAATAAAAAATTTAATTACATTTAATTTAAGGGTTAAAGTTTGAATATCATGTACTTGTTTATATTTTTATTTTCATTTATTTTTGAATTATTTGTATACATTACTCTCTTGTTTTGATTTGACATCTATTGATGTATATATCATATAGGCTACAGCTCAAAAGTCACATGTATGTATATACGTAGTATTTTAACAATTTTCTAAAGTATCGGCTTGAACGGTCAGTTAACATTGGATTTTTTTTCAGTTTCACCACTTTATTTTTTTTATGCGTTTCTTTCAAATTTAAAGTTTAAAAAGTCCAAATATTAGAAATTCCAAACAAGTGAATAACCGGATAGGATGAACTAAATGAAAAATAGATGAGCAGTGAGAATTACAATTTCAATTTTTTTCAATAATGGTACCACTGATATCAAACTTGGAATACAAAATGCAAAAACCAGAAAGATTGAGGCTGGAAACTTTACAAACAAACTAAATCAAAGAAAGAGATGAAGGAATATTTTATAACTTCCACCATCTAGTCTCTAGATGTATTACAAGGATGAACAAACCCCAATTGAACCGGCTACAAAAATTAAGATAGACTAATTCCACATTAAAGCATATGCATAATGAAGTAAAAGTTACAGCAAATTCGAATTTATTGTTTAACTTTACATCCAGGAAATTAAAGAAATGAATCTACAATTAAGTAATTTACAGAAATTTTGGCCAAAAAAAAAAACAATTCAGTGCTTGAAACAAGTTGCGTCTTCATTCTTCACTTACAAATTTGCAAGGAAGATGTTTCTTCAACTTCTAGCTCAAATCTTCTACATAATTCTTTAGATCTGGAAAATTAGAAAAAAAAATAAAGAAAATCAAAATTCTCAAAACCAAAGTAAATTCTCCATAATTAACGAGAGCTAAGAGATTAGCTCACCTCAAGAAAAATGGAGAGATTGATGAATGACGACAATGACGAAGATTCCCCTAACCTGCGGTGGTTCCTCGGACCACCAGTCGCTCAGCCGCTACAGTTCATTTAATCTCCAACCCCGTATTTCTCTAACCCCTGTTCTTGTTCGTTGTTGCTGCTCTGCCGTTGCTGCCGCTAGACGTCGGTGCTTCTGCCTTCGCCGGTGATGCGCCATCTTGAATTCGATCGCTGCCCTTGCTTTGGCATCTTTGTTCCGGTCCATTGAGAGAAGTAGAAACTAGGAAGGGAGGGTGGGCGGGAAATTGAGAGGTTTGGAGGAGAGATTGTGGGTCACTCATACATCAAATTTTTGATGCCCCGTTTTATTCAATAAAAACTGAAGAGAGAGATTGTAATCAGTGGACTTGGGAGAAGCTGATGTTGGGACTTGGGAGAAGCTGCCGGAGAAGAAATAGAGGAAAGGTGAGGGTTCTGAAAAGAAGGGGGATTAGGGTTCCATTTTTTATTTGAAGTTTGAGATTGAGTGAGAGTCGTTAGATCATATTGGACGGTTGAGATTAATGAAGATTTGGATGGTTTGGTAAGCAACTTTGTTATTTTTTTTTTATCTTTTTTTATCCCAACTTAATAAATGGTTGGATTTTGATCTTTTTCAAATCAATGGTCCTCATTTGTAATCCATGACATTATTTTTTGACCAATGAGAATTGAGAGTGGCCAAGCACATGGATTGCTAACTTAATCAATGGTTGGATTTTCATCTTTCTAAAATCAATGGCCTAAATTACTAATAAACTAGTATTGTATTTTGATATTATTTTGATTTGAGTTTTCTTAATTTCCAATTCTAATATTATTAGTTTAGTAACTTTAGAAATTTGTAGTATTATTAGAAATTTATAGAAATTATAAACTTTCGAAATTAAATTAGTATTATTGATTTTTAAGAAATTATTATTCTAAATTTATAAATTACAAATATGTAAGCATGTTACATACGGTGATTAGGGATTAATTTAATGCTAACATGTACGACGTAACACAATACAGTTAGCCGATTATTATCGATGATCCGATATTAGGAATTAGGACTTAAGGACTTAAAAATTACATTTACAGTTTGACTTATGCCTTATTGTTGATACTTGTTATCGCGTTAACTTTGTAATATCACTAATATGTTATCACTTCATCAATTATCTATTAATTAGTGTTTTTGTACTTAGTAACAATTAACAACTAACAAGTTAGTGAATTATTGAGTTAATAGGTCTAAGTGAGTGACTGACTAAGTGCTAAGTTACTATATGGTTGTTAACAAGTTATTATGAAGTAAGTACTTATTAACTTATTGGCTTATGGTAGATTAACATTGTTAACAGTTAACTTCTTGATTTTGATTTTTAACAAGTTGGAATTTTAGAAAGAATTGATTATAGAAAGAATTGAAGAAGTTGGTATTTTAGTAAGATAAACATTGCTAGTTATATTGCTCTAAGGTCATTACTTATGAAACTAAACTTCTTGGAAAATTACTTATACAACTATTAGTTGCTCAATTAATGTTTTGATTATAGTCATTTACGTGAACTATAGACATAGTATTGCAATAAGATATAGTAATTTAACAAACCTCCCTATATGTTATAATAAACTATGTTATTCAATGTCCCCTATTAAGGAAAGCTCTAAAACTCTATAGTGATTTACTTCTTAAGCTAGTATTCTTATAGTGTTACGTTACGTATGCAAATATCACTCAATTATGTAATTGTTTGTTTATAATATCTATTTAGTGAACTTATAGTGTAACGATATAACTTATATATATGAACTTCATTGAGTTGATAGTGATTGTTTGTTATATTATCAAAATAGAGATGATGAACTTAAATGGAGTACTGTTATCTTGAACTATCGACTTACATTCATACATTCATTATATTGATCTTATCTAATAATAACAACTTGTTTTAATCCAACTATATAGTAACTAGCAAGTACTTGTTATAATCACTTAAACCTCATATGAACCATCATTGTAAACATATGAATGTATGATTGTCATTTGTTATAGTATTATATATAATATATCAAGAGTCATTTTACTAATTTATAATCAATAGAGTATTAGGTTCGTTTTACAATTATTATTCTCATTATCGTCATAGTTATTTACAAACTTATATATCAATCATAATGCTTATAATAATAAATCATTTATATAAAGCTTGGAACATATGAACCCTCGTTATAATCAACTTAGGCCTCATATGAACCGTCGTTGTAAACATATGAATGCATGATTGTCATTTGTTATAATATTATAATATATTAAGAGTCGTTATACTAATTTATAATCAATAGAGTATTAGATTGGTTTTACAATTATTTTGATATCAACATTATATTAAAATGATTCAACATATTAATATTTATATTGTTATTGTTAGTATTCCTGTTCTTATTTGTATTACTATTGCTATTGTTAGCCTTGTTACTATTACTGTTATTATTTGTATTTTTACCTATTATCATTGTCGCTTTATGTTTATTAGTATTATTATTCTCATTACCATCATAACTATTTGCAAACTTATATATCAATCATAATGCTTATAATAATAAATCATTTATATAAAGTTTGGAATTGATCGTCTACTCGTTATTATTGTCGTTGGTTATAATATATAATATTAAAACATATGAAGAGTCGTTATACTCCTTTACTCATTAGAGTGGTTTTACGTTGATTGATTATTCGAAATAAGAGTTGAGTAAGAGAATACACTAAACATCACGGTAATCAATATAGTGTTTTTATTGGTTTTTCGTTGTCATCCATATATTTATCGTACACACATATATGTATATATATGTCGATCTTAATACTTTTATTAATATGATTCGTTTACAAAATCCATAACAAAATTAAGATGGCCCGATCAGGAGCTACCCGAAGTTGAGTTGACGTTCAATAGCGAATGGACCCGATGTTTTACAATGATCGAACTAAGGTCATTACTAATTCAACCCGAGTACATTTGGCTTAACTCAACCGTACATGAAACCTAAATACGACTTGCGCAAACCCGACAAAAAAAAAGTCAAGGGGCGATCATATCCGGGAATGAATCGACTTGTAAATGGAACGCTCAAACCTGTCCGGCACCCGGGAATCCAATGATTCAAATGTGTTCGACCCAGTTGAACAAAACCTGACCAATCATGACCTGGGGCACTGACAATCAGAATCCTGACCTGTCCGGGTTTGACCTGGTTCACCGTGGGTATACCCAGAACCTGTTTGAGAACCTGTTTTGACACCCCTATGTAGAAGGAGTATATGGACATTGTGAATATATTCTACTTTATTTGGTTAATTATAAACTGTATTGAAAATCGTTTTTGTCAACAGAAAACATATACATATATTTCTTCCGTTTCTTTTTACTTGTAACATTAAAGTATGACTTAAGATTTTAGGAGATGAGAGATAAAAAAAAAGAGAGAAAAAAGGGACCACTATGACTTATATAGAAAATCAAAGAAATGATATGTTTCTGTAGAGAGAAAATTGTAAGGAAGAAACCAAAAATGAAAGAAATCTATTTCTGGTATCCAGTCTTACAAAAAAAGAAAATGGGCTCAGCTGATAGTTTTATACAAGAAGATTTTTAATTAACTAACTCTCTTAACAACTTATAACAACTTGTAACCAACCACTAAAAATAAATAAACTCCTATACTCCCCCTTCAAGCTGGACCTGTGAAATAAGTCCAAGCTTGGCAGACAATAACTGATGTTGAGTAGAAACAACTGGCTTTGTAAGAATGTCAGCAAGCTGTTGTCACTACAAGAAAATGCTAAAACAACGACTGCTTCACAACGACGGTCATAAAAACGGTCGTTAATACTAAAACAGCGACCGCTGTAAGCCGTCGGTGAACACCAACTGCTTGTAAAGGATACAACGACGGTTTAGCAGTCGTTGAAAAACAACGACTGTTCCAAGCCGTCGTTAAACTGATTAATGTGACTCTGAAATTTTGTTTACCTAAGGCGACGGTCTGAAACGGTCGGTGATGGAAGGAAAAGGGGGTTAACATAAAGTGGCCCCTTTCAGTCGGGTTTTGTTTCAACGCAACTTAAAGAGAGAAGTTGGTTCCTCTTTGCCGTCGGCAAATTGAAGAAGGCAAGAAACCATTGACGGCCGACCTCTAACCAGCGAACGGCGACCTCATTTTCTCTCCTCCTCTTTGCCGCCGGTAAGCAGCACTGCTTCATTTTCTGTTATTTTTTTTTTTAATTTTTGTTACTCATGAAACCAAACCCTAAAAAGTGGGTTTTCCCTGTTGAATTAAAGCCGCATTGCGGCCGGCGATCCACAACTCCCTCCTTTCTCTGTTTTTCACCGTGCCACGTCGCCGGCGCCGCCCACGCACCGACTTTGCTGCTTCTGCCTCCTCTATATTTTTTTGGTAAGTTAATTTTGCAATTAATACAATTTTTTCAATTCATATTTAAATTACTTACTTATATTACATAATATATATACATAGTTATTGGTGTAAATTTATTAGTTCAAAGCAATCATAGTTATCATTCTGCACATTTTTTGTTTGGAACATTGAAGAATCAAATTGGAGGGTTTCAGGGGTTTAAGAGGCAAATTGGAGGGTTTAAGGGTTTGAAGAGGATTCACTTTTGTAATGTATGTTTAATTTGGCTTGAATTAGAAATTATCTAAGTGTGAATAATTGCTGATTTTCCTCTCTTTTTGTTGAATTTCTGATTGATATTGTTACTTGTTAGTTTATGCTCGGGACACTTTATCGCAACATCTGAGGTTGATATTGATATTGTCAATGTAGGTGGCCAAACACCGCGCCCCGACTGCCGTCCGCCTGTGTCGGAGCCCTGCCGCCTCTAGGTACTCTTTAATTTTTAAATTCTTTAATTTTAATAGTAAATTTAGTTTATATGTTTAATTACTTAATTTTATGTATAAATTCTGCTAAATGCTTAAAGATTACCGTTTAATAATTGATTTTCTACATGATGTAGGATTACGTAGCATTTTGGTGTTTCTCTTTGGCTTAATTGTAAGGTTAGTGGCAATTTTGACCATATTTTGTCTTCATTTTCTATTTATATCATGAAATGTAATGTATTAAAAAAACTTTTGTTTAGAGAATGTTAAAAACTATATAATTTATTAGTTTATATTACTTTGAAGTTTAAGTTACTTTAATTGTATAAGTTTAAGTTACTATATAATTATCACAATAGTTTTTATAGTGGTTCGTTTATTAAAGGTTATAAAAGTGAAAAACTATATAATTATCACAATAATTTATTTATTGCACATTCCTTTATTTAGTTTACACTATTTAAATTGTTTATATTGTTTTTGACATATTTGTTTTCGTGGAAATAGTTTGGATGATGTTATAAATTTAATTTAAGTGTTTAAATAAATATATTTGCATCATCATGTGCCTAGATACCCGTTCAAGGTATACTCATTAGGAGTATATCTTGAATAGTCCCCGATTGGGACTGTTCTTCGACGTTTGACCTCACTTAGGTGGTGAATGTATGCCTTTTGTTCTATTCTATGTAATTTCCGGTGATGTTGTTTCTCTATGTTGTTCTCTGGGTACATATGTAAGCTTTTACGAAGCTGACATTGTGTACTTGGAGAACTCATGGGAAATGCTGCCGGAATTTACGTAGAAGCGAATAGTTGGCATACATTCACTAGTGGGGTTAGACGTCGAAGAATGGGTTAGGTTGGAGTGATAAGGACCTTTGGACATCATTTTAGGCCCTATATGTATTTCACAAATATGTTTTAATTGTACGTATGTTGGTTGTTAATGAGTATTGTCATTGAAATGGTTTAGAATTGTAGAATTGGTCACCATGAAACGGAAGGAGCGTTGGTGGATGTATGATAGATATGACAATGTGCGTAACTTGAGGCCCGAGTTCTTGAGGGGGGTTGATGAATTCATTGATTTTTGCAATGTCAATCCCGAAACCCCAGGTAAGGATGAAGTTAGATGTCCGTGTCCGAAATGCAAGAACAGACGTATGCATGACGCAGACACGGTTAAAGTGCATTTGTATAGCAAGGGCTTTATACCTGATTACTACGGTTGGTATTCTCATGGTGAAGAGCTACCTCAACCCGCAGAAGAGCTATCTAATCCGTACCGTGAAATGGTTTTCGATGCTCTTAGGAATAACCCGGAACCGTCCACTGTTGAAGAGCCTAGTGAATGGAGGAAGAGGCCTAATCCTCAAGCAAAGGTGTTTCTTGACCTATTAAAGGCTTCTGAGGAACCGTTGTACGACGGGAGCTCCATGTCTGTGTTGGAAATGGCATCTAGAATCGTATCTTTGAAGTGTGAGTACAATTTGCCACATAGGTGTGTTGATGCTTTTGCTTCATTAATGAAAGAAGCAATACCTAGCAACAACAACATGAGTAACACATTTTACGATACGAAGAAGATCTTGGAGGGATTAGAGCTTCCCCACGAGAAGATTCATGCTTGCCCCAAAGGTTGTATCTTTGTTTTGGAGAACCGATGCACACTTGGACAAATGTAGAGTGTGCGATAGCGGCAGGATACAAGAGGACTTCTAAGGGGTCTTTAGTTCCAATGAAAGTTTTGATTTATTTCCCAATCACACCGAGATTGCAGAGGTTGTATGCAACAAAGAACGTTCTTGAAGAAATGACATGGCATGCCAAAAATCCAAGAGTCGAAGACAAAATGGCTCACCCTAGCGACAGTGAAGCTTGGAAGCATTTGGATAGATCATTTGGCGAATTTGCATCTGAGCCTAGGAATGTTCGGCTCGGTTTGTGTACCGATGGGTTTGGTCCACATGGAAAGTTTGGGGGTCAATATTCATGTTGGCCGGTCATCTTAACCACGTACAACTTGCCGCCATCGATGTGCATGAAAAAACCCTTCATGTTCCTTTCGTTGCTCGTTCCTGGTCCTAAAAATCCGAAGGGAAACTTGGATGTGTACATGCAACCCTTAATCGAGGAATTGAAGCAATTATGGGATGTTGGAGCAACTACTTATGACATTTCTAGGAAACAAAATTTCAATATGCGTGCCGCCATTCTTTGGACAATAAATGATTTTCCTGCTTACGGTATGCTATCTGGCTGGTCTACCGCTGGGAAAAAGGCTTGTCCTTATTGTATGGATAAATCCAAAGCTTTTTGGCTCGAGCATGGGGGTAAAGTTTCTTGGTTTGATTGTCACCGTCAATTTCTTCCTGAAGATCATCCTTTTCGTAAAAACAAAGTAGCTTTTTGTAGAAATAAGGTTGAAAAAGGGTCTCCACCACACATCATGTCCGGGGAAGAGTTGTGGTCATGTGTTAAAGACTTGCCGAAGGCTACAGATGGACCAGATGCACTTAACGCTTTGAAAAAGTTGAAAAATGGGTGGTTCAAACAAAGCTGTCTTTGGGAGCTCCCATACTGGAAAGATCTGCATCTTCGTCACAACCTTGACGTCATGCACATTGAGAAAAACTTCTTCGACCAACTCATTCACACAGTTATGGATGTGAAAAAAACAGATACAGACACCGTTGCATCTAGAAAAGACATTGCTAAATTGTGCAAAAGGCCTCAACTTCATGTCACCAAGGATGCGAACGGAAAAGAAACTCCACCAAAAGCACCTTTCGCACTGGACAAGTCCCAAAGGAAAGTATTATGCAACTGGGTCAGAGATTTGAAATTTCCCGATGGCTATGCTTCCGACTTAACAAGATGTGTGGACATGCAGTCCGGTAAGCTGCACAGTATGAAAAGCCATGACTGTCATGTCTTCATGGAAAGATTATTGCCGATTGCATTAAAGGAGTTGCTTCCGGTTCATGTGTGGAAAGTTGTCACTGAGATTAGCCTTTTTTTCCGTGATTTGTGTTGCTCCACCATCACAGTAAGTGACATGGAAAGGTTGGAAAAGGACATAGCCGAGATCCTTTGTAAACTCGAAAAGATTTTCCCACCATCATTCTTCAATTCCATGGAACACTTACCAGTTCACCTTCCACGCGAAGCTAGGCTATGTGGTCCCGTGCAATACCGTTGGATGTATCCCTTTGAAAGGTACCTTATCCTTCATTTTCATATATCCTTTTTTATTGTTGTTCGCAATTGTGTAACTCTTTTTTATAACCACCTTCTTAGGTTCCTCAATCATTTGAAACGCAAAATTGGTAACAAGGCTCGTGTGGAGGGTTCTATTTGTAATGCATACTTGTGTGAAGAGATTGCAAACTTCTGTTCAAACAAGGAGTGGATACTAAGACACGAGATTCAGGCCGTAATGTAAATGATGAACTTGATAGGATGCTCGACGAAACTGTCCCAGAGCTATTCAGAGTTAATTGTGGTCGGCCGTCTAATGCGGGAGGAACACGATTTTTAATCGAAGTGGAACTACAACGTGCACACCTATATGTGTTAGCAAATACGGGCATCTTACAAGAATTTGAGAAGTAAAACACTTGTTATTAATCATATTATTTATAAATTTAACTTTCATTTTAAATTTAGACATTAACAATTGTTATGTTTGTAAGGGATTTCGAGGACCACATTCTTCAAATTCGACCTACTCTACGTAGGGAAGATGTGTGGGTGCAACATGAAGCAGAATACCTTGATTGGTTTAGATCGAAAGTGAGTTTGTGTGACTATAGGTTATTCAATAGGTTATTCAAGAAATGTTAATTTATTAACAATATGAATGAATTTCAATAGGTTATTCAAGACAAACCCAATGATGATGTACTTGTTTGCTTTGGCAATGGGTCCTTCGACATTAGTTCGCACTTGGAATAGATACTATGTTAATGGATACAATTTCCAAACAAAAGCATCAAGCATCCACCAATCCACCATGAATTATGGAGTGTGTGTGTCTAATGACGGTGGGAGTGATTTCTTTGGGATTTTAGATGATGTTATAGAATTGAAGTTTACCAGTGCTCGTAGTCAATATAGCACTGTTTTGTTCAAGTGCAATTGGATGGACAATGTGAGGGGAATGAACATCGATCAATACAAGCTAGTTGAAGTCAACCACACCAAGAAATACCCCAAGTTTGATCCCTTTGTGCTATCATACCAGGTTAGCCAAGTATATTTCGCACCGTACCCAAGCTTGAAAAGAGATCGTGCTCAATGGTGGGCCTGTGTTTAGGACAAAGGCAAGGTCCGTGATTGATGCTCGGTTGACTTCGACTTCCTTCAGGAGACAAGTGTTGGGACTCCAACGCTTTGTGATCCAAATGATATTCCCGATTATGAAGGTGGTAATGATGTCGAGTGTGTTGAAGGAGATGACGAAGAAATTTTGTTTGAAGCCCCATCAGGTGATGATGAAGAAGAGTCTAGTTTCGAGTCCGGAGAAAGCGAGGATGATGACGATGACGATGATGGTTTTTGGGATGACGATAGTGATGATGAACTAAGCGAGGATGGGAATTCACTTTGATTTGTTTGAGTATATCATAGCTTGTATTAAGGACAACATTTCAATAAAAATATAGGACTTTTGTAATGAAATGTTGAAGATTACTTGTTTTTCTAATATTTAATTAGTACTTGCTTTCTCCCCACTTCTCTTTTCGCGTTAATATTTATGTTTCCTCTGCCTTGCTTTCTCCCCACTTCAAACCTAGTAATTATTATATAGGGGACACAAACTTCTTTTGTTTTTTAGATTAAAAAGCTAAAACATTGATTACATAAATTATATAGGACTACTTCATAATCTACCCCACCGACTTAGTTTGGATTATTGGTACTTGCAAATCTCTAACAAGGCCCATCTTTATATGTCTAGTTTGAATTAGTATGTCTAGTAATGTGTTGTGTAGACATACAAGGGACTCTATATGAATATGATCTATAATTTTTTTGATAAAATCTCATATATGCTCTTTATTTGTATGGAGTTTATTTGTGTTTATTGGTTCTCCCTATTTCACTAACATTCTAACAAAAGGGGGAGGGCAGGGGAGGGGGCGGGAGGGTCGGTGAGGGCCAGCAGGGGAGAGTGAGGGGGGGTTAAGAAATAACTTACATTTTATTGTGTTTTTTTTAATCTTGCGCGTTTCTACTTTCTTGCATTTTAGGTAATCATGTCTAATCCTAAGGGCCGCGGAGGTCGAGGTGGCTTAGGTGGAAGCCAAGGTCGTGGGACTTTGACTCCGAGGGAGCTTTTTCAGTCACCGGATGTACAAGGAAGCGGGAACCCTATGTCGAGAGACACGGGGAGATGATTCACAGTGCACGTGACATTGGTGACCACGTACCGGAGACTCCGATGACTCATACGGAGGAAGGTGAAGGTTCGAACCGTGCACCAAGAAAGGTTTTAAGCCCTACTTGGATTGTGGTAAGTTCGTAAGCCTTCATTTCATGATATTTGTATGCAATGATATTCACAATTCACGTGTTTGTTTGGTTTTCAATTCAGGTTTGATGATAACAAGGTTAGTGGGTCCATCACCGACATTTTCCAGGGCCATTTTCGACAACCATGGTTCAATTACGATGAGGTCGATGATGCAACAAAGACGCATTGGTGGAACATTTTCACAGTATGTATGAATCGAATTATGAAAAATGAAATTGATTATATTACTTTATTAATATCTTTGTTTAATGTTTGACTAAAGGGTATTTACGAATGGCCTCTTGAGTTAGAAGGCCTAGTGAGGAAGGATTACAAGAAAAAAGCTTCATCTCGTCTCGCGAGACTTGCGATCTTGGGTGGTTAAGAAAGCCAAAGAAAGGCCAAAATGGTTGGGGGAGACGATATACGAAGACATGAAGAAGAGAAGTGAAGACCCAACATTTCGGGGAAAAAATCGAACAGCGAAGAAGAACCGAAGAGGTGGCTCCCTGTCTAATCCAATCGAGCCGTCACACTTTCGGGGTTCTATTTTCGCGGCAAAGATGCTACGAAGATGGTAAATATGTTTCATATCTACTACTTAGTGTAATTTACATAAATATGTTCCATAAAGCCTTTGTTAATTCAACAATGTCTACGAGCAAAGAGTAGAGGAGGAGTACTCCCTACCTTGCTCCCGGAGTTGTTCTTGAAGACTCATTTCAAGACTGTTCCGAAAAAGGAGAAATTCCAGCAAACAAGAAATCAAAGCAAATCTCAGTACATACTTCTAAACATATATTTATAGGCAAATATGATTGAAAAGATTGATGGTAGTTTAAGTTAGAACCAAATGTAGGCTAATATAGGCCATTTTAGGCCTTTTTCTTGAAATTGAATGAATACGAGTACTTTGATGCTAGTTTAAGTTATAACCACCTCAAACATCATATATGTAGTTAGTTTAGTGTATTTATAAGTTGTTTTGATTGAAAATACACAAAGTAGGAAAGTTAGAACCAAATGTAGGCTAATATAGGCCATTTTAGGCCTTTTTACTTGAAATTGAATGAATACGAGTACTTTGATGCTAGTTTAAGTTATAACCACCTCAAACATCATATATGTAGTTAGTTTAGTGTATTTATAAGTTGTTTTGATTGAAAATACACAAAGTAGGAAAGTTAGAACCAAATGTAGCCTAATATAGGCCATTTTAGGCCTTTTTACTTGAAATTGAATGAATACGAGTACTTTGATGCTAGTTTAAGTTATAACCACCTCAAAAATCATATATGTAGTTAGTTTAGTGTATTTATAAGTTGTTTTGATTGAAAATACACAAAGTAGGAAAGTTAGAACCAAATGTAGGCTAATATAGGCCATTTTAGGCCTTTTTACTTGAAATTGAATGAATACGAGTACTTTGATGCTAGTTTAAGTTATAACAACCTCAAACATCATATATGTAGTAAGTTTAGTGTATTTATAAGTTGTTTTGATTGAAAATACACAAAGTAGGAAAGTTAGAACCAAATGTAGGCTAATATAGGCCATTTTAGGCCTTTTTACTTGAAATTGAATGACTACGAGTACTTTGATGCTAGTTTAAGTTATAACCACCTCAAACATCATATATGTAGTTAGTTTAGTGTATTTATATGTTGTTTTGATTGAAAATACACAAAGTAGGAAAGTTAGAACCAAATGTAGGCTAATATAGGCCATTTTAGGCCTTTTTTCTTGAAATTGAATGAATACGAGTACTTTGATGCTAGTTTAAGTTATAACCACCTCAAACATCATATATGTAGTTAGTTTAGTGTATTTATAAGTTGTTTTGATTGAAAATACACAAAGTAGGAAAGTTAGAACCAAATGTAGGCTAATATAGGCCATTTTAGGCCTTTTTACTTGAAATTGAATGAATACGAGTACTTTGATGCTAGTTTAAGTTATAACCACCTCAAACATCATATATGTAGTTAGTTTAGTGTATTTATATGTTGTTTTGATTGAAAATACACAAAGTAGGAAAGTTAGAACCAAATGTAGGCTAATATAGGCCATTTTAGGCCTTTTTTCTTGAAATTGAATGAATACGAGTACTTTGATGCTAGTTTAAGTTATAACCACCTCAAACATCATATATGTAGTTAGTTTAGTGTATTTATAAGTTGTTTTGATTGAAAATACACAAAGTAGGAAAGTTAGAACCAAATGTAGGCTAATATAGGCCATTTTAGGCCTTTTTACTTGAAATTGAATGAATACGAGTACTTTGATGCTAGTTTAAGTTATAACCACCTAAAACATCATATATGTAGTTAGTTTAGTGTATTTATATGTTGTTTTGATTGAAAATACACAAAGTAGGAAAGTTAGAACCAAATGTAGGCTAATATAGGCCATTTTAGGCCTTTTTTCTTGAAATTGAATGAATACGAGTACTTTGATGCTAGTTTAAGTTATAACCACCTCAAACATCATATATGTAGTTAGTTTAGTGTATTTATAAGTTGTTTTGATTGAAAATACACAAAGTAGGAAAGTTAGAACCAAATGTAGGCTAATATAGGCCATTTTAGGCCTTTTTACTTGAAATTGAATGAATGCGAGTACTTTGATGCTAGTTTAAGTTATAACCACCTCAAACATCATATATGTAGTTAGTTTAGTGTATTTATATGTTGTTTTGATTGAAAATACACAAAGTAGGAAAGTTAGAACCAAATGTAGGCTAATATAGGCCATTTTAGGCCTTTTTTCTTGAAATTGAATGAATACGAGTACTTTGATGCTAGTTTAAGTTATAACCACCTCAAACATCATATATGTAGTTAGTTTAGTGTATTTGTAAGTTGTTTTGATTGAAAATACACAAAGTAGGAAAGTTAGAACCAAATGTAGGCTAATATAGGCCATTTTAGGCCTTTTTACTTGAAATTGAATGAATACGAGTACTTTGATGCTAGTTTAAGTTATAACAACCTCAAACATCATATATGTAGTTAGTTTAGTGTATTTATAAGTTGTTTTGATTGAAAATACACAAAGTAGGAAAGTTAGAACCAAATGTAGGCTAATATAGGCCATTTTAGGCCTTTTTACTTGAAATTGAATGAATACGAGTACTTTGATGCTAGTTTAAGTTATAACCACCTCAAACATCATATATGTAGTTAGTTTAGTGTATTTATATGTTGTTTTGATTGAAAATACACAAAGTAGAAAAGTTAGAACCAAATGTAGGCTAATATAGGCCATTTTAGGCCTTTTTTCTTGAAATTGAATGAATACGAGTACTTTGATGCTAGTTTAAGTTATAACCACCTCAAACATCATATATGTAGTTAGTTTAGTGTATTTATAAGTTGTTTTGATTGAAAATACACAAAGTAGGAAAGTTAGAACCAAATGTAGGCTAATATAGGCCATTTTAGGCCTTTTTACTTGAAATTGAATGAATACGAGTACTTTGATGCTAGTTTAAGTTATAACCACCTCAAACATCATATATGTAGTTAGTTTAGTGTATTTATATGTTGTTTTGATTGAAAATACACAAAGTAGGAAAGTTAGAACCAAATGTAGGCTAATATAGGCCATTTTAGGCCTTTTTTCTTGAAATTGAATGAATACGAGTACTTTGATGCTAGTTTAAGTTATAACCACCTCAAACATCATATATGTAGTTAGTTTAGTGTATTTATAAGTTGTTTTGATTGAAAATACACAAAGTAGGAAAGTTAGAACCAAATGTAGGCTAATATAGGCCATTTTAGGCCTTTTTTCTTGAAATTGAATGAATACGAGTACTTTGATGCTAGTTTAAGTTATAACCACCTCAAACATCATATATGTAGTTAGTTTAGTGTATTTATAAGTTGTTTTGATTGAAAATACACAAAGTAGGAAAGTTAGAACCAAATGTAGGCTAATATAGGCCATTTTAGGCCTTTTTACTTGAAATTGAATGAATACGAGTACTTTGATGCTAGTTTAAGTTATAACCACCTCAAACATCATATATGTAGTTAGTTTAGTGTATTTATATGTCGTTTTGATTGAAAATACACAAAGTAGGAAAGTTAGAACCAAATGTAGGCTAATATAGGCCATTTTAGGCCTTTTTACTTGAAATTGAATGAATACGAGTACTTTGATGCTAGTTTAAGTTATAACCACCTCAAACATCATATATGTAGTTAGTTTAGTGTATTTATAAGTTGTTTTGATTGAAAATACACAAAGTAGGAAAGTTAGAACCAAATGTAGGCTAATATAGGCCATTTTAGGCCTTTTTACTTGAAATTGAATGAATACGAGTACTTTGATGCTAGTTTAAGTTATAACCACCTCAAACATCATATATGTAGTTAGTTTAGTGTATTTATAAGTTGTTTTGATTGAAAATACACAAAGTAGGAAAGTTAGAACCAAATGTAGCCTAATATAGGCCATTTTAGGCCTTTTTACTTGAAATTGAATGAATACGAGTACTTTGATGCTAGTTTACGTTATAACCACCTCAAACATCATATATGTAGTTATTTAGTGTATTTATAAGTTGTTTTGATTGAAAATACACAAAGTAGGAAAGTTAGAACCAAATGTAGCCTAATATATTTTTTTTTGGTAAGTTAATTTTGCCCACTTTATTTTACTTGAATTTGAGTATATTTAACCAAATGCAGGAGACGTACAAGAAGAAGCTGGATCATTGTACCACTCGGGGGGTCACGACCAACCCCGATCTCGTTGTATTGGGAGACGGTTGGGGGAGGAACCGAGGAAAAGTTCGGGGGGTTGGGTCGGGAGATCATTTGTACTACAACTCTTCATCAGGGCGAGGAGATAGCGGCTCTTCACAACCATATGAGCCGTCCATTTTATCTCAGATTGAGGCGCAGGTGGAGGCAAAGGTCGCTGCGCGGATGGAAGAGGTGGAGGCAATGGTCGCAGCACGGGTGGAAGCGTCAAGTCGGGCCATTGTTGAGGAAATGATGAGGAACATGTCTAGTTTCGGCCACATGTCCTCGGGTTGCAACCCAGGCCCCCCTCCACATCGCAGCCGAGACGATGACCCGGGGGTTTGGTGGTGGCGGTAGTGCTACACGGACACCCTTGACGGTGTAGTGTTTTTGGTTTCGCAACTTGGTAACTAACTTTTATACATTTAGTGTCAATATTTATCGGCATCTCGCTTTGGTTCTAGATGTGTCGGGTTATTTTTTTTGGAACCCGACTTCTACTTTATTTCTCGACACCGGGATCTATTTTGCGTACATATATTTAATCTAGGTAGTTTGTCTAACTATAGACATTTAGTGTCTATATTTATCGGCATCTAGCTTATTAGTTTCCAGCTTTGTCGATATATATTTTTTGTAAACACAAAATTCTACTTTATTTCCCGACATCGGGATCTATTTTGTGTACATAATTGTAATCTATTTCATGTAATTATACAAGTATCAATGCAAATTACAAGTATCAATGCAAATTGTAATATATATCAAAATTGCATATTTTTGTAATTGAATGCCAGCTTTAGTGTGGTCCACAAGCATGCATTTGTCGGGTACGAGTTTAATTATTGGTAACAACAAAAATATTCTAAATAATATTATTTAAAAAAACAACGACGGCTAAACATTAAATCAACGACGGCTAGGCAGTCGTTGTAAGGTATACTATGGACCCAAAGACTTCCTCTTCAACGACTGCTTTTACAGAATAGCGACGGTTTATAACAGACGTTGATTTGGCCCATACAACGACTGTTTATAACCGTTGGTGAATTACCGACGGTTTTAAACTGTCGCTAAATCAACGACGGTTTGGAACCGTCGTTGATTTAACGGCTGTTTTAAACAGTCGTTGGTTTGGTGCCAGCGTCGGTTTTTAGGAACGGTCGCTGATTACTAGAAAACCGTCGGTAAATTGTTCACCGACAGCTGAGCCGTCGGTGAATCTAAATTCAGCGACCACCTGTGCACCGACGGCCTTTTAACGACGGTTTAGCGGTCGGTGATGCTTTACCGACGGTTTCCGTCATATCACCGACGTCTTTTAGCCGTCGTTAAATACAGCCTTTCTTGTAGTGTGTGAACTTGAAACATGAGCTGTTTTAATAAAGCCTTCTTCTACTTGTTCACGAACATAATGCATATCCCTCTTCAAGTGTTTAGTTTTCTCATGAAACATGGGATTTTGAGCAAGATGTTGTGCTGAAGTATTGTCACAATGCATAGTGATAGGCAGAGAAACAGCAACTTGTAAATCTTCCAATAAGCCTTGTATCCAAACTAACTCACTAGCTGTAGCAGACATGCTTCTATATTCTGCTTCAGCTGAAGATTTGCTGATACTTTGCTGCTTTTTAGTCTTCCATGATATCAAATTAGTACCCATAAACACAGCATAAGCACTAAGAGACCTGCTGCTATATTGACAAGAACTCCAGTCTGAATCACTATAAGCAGTTACTGTGAAATCTGTATCAGCTTTGTACCATAAACCTTTGTCCATAGTTCCTTTCAGATACTTGATGAGATGTAATGCAGCTCTAAGATGTGGAACTCGAGGACAATGCACAAGTTGAAAAGACTGTGCAGCAATTGTTAATCATGGTTGAAACTCAGTTCAATAGAAGAGTGAAGTGTATAAGATCTGATAATGGCACTGAATTGATCAAAGACACATGTTTAGAGTTGTTTGCTAGCAGGGGCATTTTGAATCAGAAAAGTGTGCCACATGTTCCACAACAAAATGCTCGAGTTGAGAGAAAACATAGGCATTTGCTTGAAGTTTCAAGAGCTTTAAGATTTCATGCTTCATTGCCTAAGAAATCGGGGAGATTGTATACTTACAGCCACTTGTTTGATAAACAAGACACCTACCAAAGTTCTTAAATGGAAAACTCCATATGAGAGTCTTGTTTCATAAACTTCCTACTTATTCTCGAATTGAGGGTTTTTGGTTCACTTGTGTTTTGCATATAATATGCATGTTAAAAGAGACAAGTTTGATGATAGAACCAGGAGATGTATATTCATTGGGTATCCTTTTGGTCAAAAGGCTTTTAAGCTTTATGACTTGGATACACATACTACTTTGTATCAAGAGATGTAATTTTCTTTGAGCATGTATTTCCATATCAAATCACTCAAAAGGTTATTCATGCTAGTTCTCAACCTAATTTTCCTAATCGGTTAATTTTTCTTCGAATCAGATTTTTTCTCATTCTACAACAAATCTAAATATAGATTCTGTTGTTGCTCATAATTCGGCTTCAGTTTCGATTCTCCTATTATACATTCTCATACTTCGATAATTCAAATTCTTTTGTTATTCCTCAAATTCTCGATAATGTAACATCGAGATGTTTTCGTTAATTCATCGATAATCAATCTCACCGATCTTCTCTCGTTGAAAATTTACATCATATTTTACCCGAAACAGTTTCTAAACCTAGAACAAGTTCTAGAATTGTTAAACCTTCTATGCATCTTCAAGATTTTGTAGGTAGTTATATACCTCATAAAAATAATGATCATCCATCTGAATCTCTTTCATTTGTTGTTGATATCGCTACGTGATTGTGGAGCCAAAACATTACAATCAAGCTAAGCATGATGCCAATTGGGTCAAAGCTATGAACAAGGAACTTGAAGCTCGGAAAACAATGACACTTGGGATCTTACGGTTTTGCCTAAGGATAAGAAAGCTATAGGCTCAAAATGGGTATATAAAACCAAATTGAATCCCGATGGTTCAATTGAAAGACATAAGGCAAGATTGGTTGCAACGGGTTATCAACAAGTAGAAGGCGAGGACTTCAATCAAACTTTTTCACCTGTAGCAAAATTAGCTACGGTGAGGACGATCATTGCTATTCTTTCTTTGTTAGAAGTTGGCCTTTACATCAATTAGATGTAAACAATGCATTTTTGCATGGATTTTTTGGATGAAGAGGTCTATATGTTACCTCCTGCTTGGCTATACAAAGGCTAAACCCGATGAAGTATGCGAGATTAAAGAGATCTCTTTATGGTCTAAGATAAGCATCTAGACAATGGAATAAAGAACTTAGTAAATTCCTCAAAGGTTTGCATTTTGTTCGGTCAAAGCAAGATTATTCTCTGTTTACTAGATCGATCAAGGAGAATTTCTAGTTTTGTTGGTGTATGTAGATGATATTCTTATTCTTGGTACATCTACATCACAAATAGCGAGGTGAAAAGAGCTTTAGACACGGCTTTCACAATAAAAGATCTTGGTAATCTTACATATTTTCTTGGAATTGAAGTTCATAGAAATGACAAAGGAATTTTCCTTTCACAAAAGAAATATATCAAAGATATTATTTCTGATACTAGTATGCTTGATTGTGTTGCTGCTCCTGCTCCACTTTCATGTGGTTTGAAATTGTCTACTGAGGTAGGAGATGTTCTTGAAGAACCCGATGTATATAGAAGATTAGTGGGCGGCTGTTATATCTTGGTATAACAAGACCCGGATTTATCCTACTCAGTGCAACATTTAAGTCGGTTTGTGCATTGTCCTCGAGTTCCACATCTTAGAGCTGCATTACATCTCATCAAGTATCTTAAAGGAACTATGGACAAAGGTTTATGGTACAAAGCGATACAGATTTCACAGTTCCTTTGTCCATAGTTCCTTTCGGATACTTGATGAGATGTAATGCAGCTCTAAGATGTGGAACTCGAGGACAATGCACAAACTGACTTAAATGTTGCACTGAGTAGGATAAATCTGGTCTTGTTATACCAAGATATAACAGTCTGCCCACTAATCTTCTATATACATCAGGTTCTTCAAGAACATCTCCTACCTCAGTAGACAATTTCAAACCACATGAAAGTGGAGCAGAGCAAAGAACACAATCAAGCATACTAGTATCGAAATAATATCTTTGATATATTTCTTTTGTGAAAGGAAAATTCCTTTGTCATTTCTATGAACTTCAATTCCAAGAAAATATGTAAGATTACCAAGATCTTTTATTGTGAAAGCCGTGTCTAAAGCTCTTTTCACCTCTGCTATTTGTGATGTAGATGTACCAAGAATAAGAATATCATCTACATACACCAACAAAACTAGAAATTCTCCTTGATCAGATCTAGTAAACAGAGAATAATCTTGCTTTGACTGAACAAAATGCAAACCTTTGAGGAATTTACTAAGTTCTTTATTCCATTGTCTAGATGCTTGTCTTAGACCATAAAGAGATCTCTTTAATCTGCATACTTCATCAGGTTTAGCCTTTGTATAGCCAGCAGGAGGTAACATATAGACCTCTTCATCCAAAAATCCATGCAAAAATGCATTGTTTACATCTAATTGATGTAAAGGCCAACTTCTAACAGCAGCAATAGCAATGACTGTCCTCACTATAGCTAATTTTGCTACAGGTGAAAAAGTTTGATTGAAGTCCTGCCCTTCTACTTGTTGATAACCCGTTGCAACCAATCTTGCCTTATGTCTTTCAATTGAACCATCAGGATTCAATTTGGTTTTATATACCCATTTTGAGCCTATAGCTTTCTTATCCTTAGGCAAAACTGTAAGATCCCAAGTGTCATTGTTTTCCAGAGCTTCAAGTTCCTTGTTCATAGCTTTGACCCAATTGGCATCATGCTTAGCTTGATTGTAATGTTTTGGCTCCACAATCACAGAAGCAGTATCAACAACAAATGAAAGAGATTCAGATGGATGATCATTATTTTTATGAGGTATATAACTACCTACAAAATCTTGAAGATGCATAGAAGGTTTAACAATTCTAAAACTTGTTCTAGGTTTAGAAACTGTTTCAGGTAAAATATGATGTAAATTTTCAACAGGAGAAGACTGGTGAGACTGATTATCAGATGAATTAACAGAAACATCTGATGTTACATTATCAAGAATTTGAGGAATAACAAAAGAATTTGAATTATCAGAAGTATGAGAATGTATAATTGGAGAATCAGAAACTGAAGCTGAATTATGAGCAACAACAGAATCTATATTTAGATTTGTTGTAGAATGAGAAAAATCGATTCGGAAGAAAAATTAACCGGATTAGGAAAATTAGGTTGAGAACTAGCATGAATAACCTTTTGAGTGATTTGATATGGAAATACATGCTCAAAGAAAATTACATCTCTTGATACAAAAGTAGTATGTGTATCCAAGTCATAAAGCTTAAAAGCCTTTTGACCAAAAGGATACCCAATGAATATACATCTCCTGGTTCTATCATCAAACTTGTCTCTTTTAACATGCATATTATATGCAAAACACAGTGAACCAAAAACCCTCAATTCAGAATAAGTAGGAAGTTTATGAAACAGTACCTCATATGGAGTTTTCCATTTAAGAACTTTGGTAGGTGTCTTGTTTATCAAACAAGTGGCTGTAAGTATACAATCTCCCCAGAATTTCTTAGGCAATGAAGCATGAAATCTTAAAGCTCTTGAAACTTCAAGCAAATGCCTATGTTTTCACTCAACTCGAGCATTTTGTTGTGGAACATGTGGCATACTTTTTCGATTCAAAATGCCCTCGCTAGCAAACAACTCTAAACATGTGTCTTTGATCAATTCAGTGCCATTATCAGATCTTATACACTTCACTCTTCTTTTGAACTGAGTTTCAACCATGATTAAAAATTGCTGCACAGTCTTTTCAACTTGTGTTTTATTATGAAGCAAATATGTCCATGTGACCCTACTATGGTCATCAAGAACTGTTAAGAAATAAGATGCTCCACTTAATGTCCTTACCTTGTATGGACCCCAAAGATCTATATGAATCAAGTCAAAACAATGATCTGCTCTACTATTGCTCACAGAGAAAGGAAGTTTGTGCTGCTTTGAGTTGAAACAAATTCCACAATTGTACTCTTTCAAGCCGGTACAATTACAATCGAGGAACAAACTTCATTTTGGACAAGGATGGATGGCCTAGTCGGCATGGAGCAAATCAAGCTGAACTCTAGGGTCTACTTTATTCGAGACACACTAGTTGCGGATTTATTTGGCAACACGAGAATATGTACAGCATCAACACTCTCTCGCATCAATATTTTCTATCGTATAACAACCGACTTTCTTTGCTAAAAATGCCTGCATCCTTGTTGATTGAATCTTGCTGATCATTAGGCTTGACAAAGTAATACGAGACCATTAGTTTTCTTCCCAAAGACCCCAGTAAAACAGAACTAGTATGGTCCTGTAAATAACAAGCTTTTTCATTAAAGAACACTTTAATGCCATTTTGTTCAATTAATTTCCCAATCGACAACTGATTATGTTTGAATCCTTTTACAAACATAACATCCTTCAACACCAATTTTTCACTAAGAATCACATCTCCAATCTTATCCACCAACTTATAACTACCATCGGGTAAACCCACTTTAATAGGCTTAATAAGAATTCTTGTGTTGAACATCATACTATCATCATAAGTCATGTGATCACATGCTCCAGAGTTTATAATCCATAGACTATTAACACTCGTAATTATTCACGGAACAATTAAGTGAATGAGAAATTATACCCGTAAAGTTTGCAAAAAGAACAACCAGCTCCTCCGGAATCCCCAGATTGAGACTCTTTGTCCCTTCATTGCTCTCATGACCTCTTGACAAATGGCATTCAACATCTCGGGGTGAATGACACCATTTCCAAGAGAATTACCTCCATTTACAGCGGAGGTTCCAATAGCATCATCCAACGGATTATCACCATAACATTCTTCATGAGCGGAATGAACATTTGCTGCAATCTTGCCTCCATATGACTGATTGTTGCCTTTTGCATTAGACGCCTTTATAGCATTGTACCATTCAGGATATCCAATGATCTTAAAGCATTGATCAATGGTATGTCCTTTCACTTTGCAGTTTGTACAATATTTGCTTAATTTCTCTTTCTTCCAATCTTTCTTTCCTGCAGCAGACCTTGAAAACTGTCCATTTTTGAAAGTTTGAGCAGCCATAGCATTGCTCTCAACAACAACACCACTAACCTCCTTCTGTTTTTCGATTTGTTGTGAAATAGAGAACACTCTATTGATAGTAGGCAATGGATCCATTGATAATACATTTGTAATAGTATTATCAAAGCCCTTTGTTAAGACCTAAAAGAAACTTCATCATCCTTTCTTCTTCCTCAAATTCAGCAATCTTTTTGAAAAAAAACAACTACAAGTTTTCAACGCTCCACAACTACAAGAAGGAAATGTCCTTAAATTCTTCATTTCATCCCATAATTTCTTTAATTTGCCATAATAAGCAACAATAGTTAAGTTCTCCTGTTGCAAGTTATCAATTTCTTTCTTCAATTGATATATCAATGGACCATTAGATTGTCCAAATCTTTCACGCAATTCATTCCACAATTCCACAGCAGATTCAATGTATCCAAAGTCATCAGCTAATTCTGAACTCATTGAACTTAAAATCCAACTAACAACCATAAAATCAGCTCGTTTCCATTTAGGATAATCCTTATGATTTTCAGCTGGTTTGACAATATCTCCATTAATGAAACCTTCTTTATTTTTAGCGATTAAACCTCGTCTAACATTTCTACTCCAGCGCACAAAATTTGTGCCAGAAAATGTTACAGCAACAAGAGATGAAGTAGGATTATCAGATGTGGCAATGAAATAAGGATCAAAAGTACCTCCTCCATTATTCAATTGACCTCCATTGTTCGGATGTTGATTATTATCAACTGAATCTCCAGTAATATCTTCATTCGCCATTGAATTCGCCATTGAATGTAAAAAAAATTTCAAGAGATTACAAGAATTGGAAAAATTTGACAGAATTTGTGCAAGAAATTTCGCAATCGCAAGAAATTTCGCAACAATTTTCAAGTAAAACTCACAATTATATTATGAATTCAAAAAAAAAAAAATCAAAACCTCAATCTCAAACAAGAGATTCAGCTCTGATACCATATAGAAAATTAAAGAAATGAAATGTTTCTGTAGAGAGAAAATCGTAAGGAAGAAACCAAAAATGAAAGAAATCTATTTCTGGTATCCAGTCTTACAAAAAAAAAAAATGGGCTCAGCTGATAGTTTTATACAAGAAGATTTTTAACTAACTAACTCTCTTAACAACTTATAACAACTTGTAACCAACCACTAAAAATAAATAAACTCCTATAACTTATGAGTTATGAGAGTATATATTGCTAAAAATGTCAATGTTGCAAGTAATATGTAACTTCTTAAAGTGGCGGAATTATATTATTTACTCATATTTGTTCTGGGTGTACCAAATTCGAAAAAATAGATCAAGAGAAAACTTTTTCTGAGGCCATGTTTTTAATCGCTAGTGCATGTACCTTTGATTGTCATTAGACCATGTACTTTAATATCTGCCACACTAGACCACATTACATTATTGTGCTCAAAGTTAAGTAAGCAAAGAACTAGATTTTAGGTGAGCCAACTAGTAAGATCGATACTTAACCCTACACATCATACTAATTTTTGATGTATTGTTGAAAGTACACCACTACCAATCAATTACAGAAGTTCGTGAACTGGAGGATGACTAACTTATTCTTAAAATGAAGTGATGACAACTCCATAAGCCTTCTGATTGAGGGTGATCAGCAAACTATAGTAAAACAATTGCATGGCTGAATTGTGAGGTAATTCTTATTTAACTATGAATGGTCTAAATCGATGGAGATTTCTGTCCAAAGAAGACAAATTGCTCACACACCAGTAGGTAAAAACAACAATATAACCCATTAATTCATTCGGCTTTTTGACAAACTCAGGGAATTAGAAGCCAAAGCGAGTGTTTGTGTAGAGCTGACTAAAAAAGGCCTACATTTCTCTTGCATACAATAGCATATATTCAGCATATGCTCAAGAACCCTTGTGGTCAATACTCCGTCCTTATATTCCTCTCATAACGCAATTTTCTTGCAATCTCACAATTTTTACCTAAACAAAATATGGAGACTGTGAAAGGGAGAGAATGTTTCGATCCTTTTGCTTTTGCCCGACACTTTCGAGGCCTACAAGAACAAGTTTAGGATCTACTTCACCATCAATTTCGTTACTTTTGACCTTCGATTTGACGATGCCATTCAGAGACATGCGAGAAAAGATTTAACACTTAACATCAAGTTATATGATGTCATGATTAGTCTGATTCACTAGGAAGGTATTTAGGCTGTAATATTGAAGTAGATGGTCGTCGATCTAGGATTTATGATCCCCTCTTGGATAAAGTGCGTAAGAAGATTTCGGGGTGGAAGTTTTTGGCTTTATTGCAAGCTGGGAGAGTCCTATATATAAATAGTATTCTTGCCACATTATGCCAGCATGTGTTATCTGCTTTTCTGTTGCCTAGAGGTATAGTGAAAAAGATGAGTTCTATGTTTCTGACGTTTTTGTGGAGTAAACCTAATATGAGTAAACCAATTTATTGGAAGAAGGGTGCAGTTGTGGAGTTGCCTAAGGGAATGGGTGGATTAGGGGTAAGGAATATTCACCAATTTAACCATGCTCTTCTGGTAAAGCAAGCGGTACGGATTCATAATAATCCAAGTTCATTAGTTGCTCGGGTAATTTGTACGAAGTATAAAGGTTCTCCGGTGGATCTGGCTATTCAAGGAAAAAAGGGTTCAGGTATGTCTTGGGGTATTCAAGGAAAAAAGGGTGGTTTAATGAAGCAGGTGGGGAATGGGAAGGATATCAATGTGTTGACAGATCAATGGGTTCATGGTTCGCCACTGCGGGTTGAGCGGGGTGAATCTTTGTATAAGCATGGAGTTACAAGGGTGGAGCACCTTATGAATTTGAATGAAAAATCATGGCGAACGAGTCTTATATGGAAGTTATTTGATGCAGAGTCAGCTTATAGAATTCTTTCAGTGCATATTCCTAGTGAAAATGTGCAGGATTCGTATGGCTGGAAATTAAATAAATCGAGGGAGGTTCGAGTTAAGGATGTTTATGCTTATCTTATGCGCCAGGAGCATAAGTTGAGTGGAAATGCTTTTAATGAGAAGTTCTGGAAAAGGTTCTAGAAGTGGAGGGTTTGTCCCAAGTGGAAGATTTTTATTTGGAGGATTTTAAATAATGCGTTGGCCACTAATGACAATCTGCTTAAAAGAAATATCCAGGCTGGAAAGGACTGTTATTTATGTGGTAGGTTTGAGGAAACGCTCTCTCATTTGTTTCGAGATTGTGATGTTGTGCGTCATGTATGGAAAGCTTCAAGGCTTGGTATTCAAGTGGAGGGTCAGCAAGGAATTAGAATGGGTGAATGGATAAAGAATTACTTAACATATTTGTGGAGATTCGAAGGTCAAGAGATACAGACCAGTGTAGAGTTTGCTGCCATTCTGTGGGCTATTTGGATCGTCAGGAATAGAGTTGTATTTAGAAAGGTTAAATTATGTCCACTAGATATTATGAGGGAAGTTGATCAGGGTATGCACAATCATAATAAGAGATTCAATAATAAGCAGTTGGGCCAAAATCCGTCTTGTAAACATGATGAAGATGTAGATTTGGGTGCAGATGATACATGTGTGTTGCAAGTTGATGGAGTTTGGCGCAAACGGAAAAATGGTATACACAACGCAGGTGTGGGTTGGGTGTGCAGGCAGGGTCAGAATATTCTTTTTCAGGGTAATGCAAAGGTCAATGGGATTTCAAGACTGCAAACAAAGGCTTATGCGCTGCTTCTAGGGGTTAGGATGGCTTGTAGTAAAAGCATTGAGCGACTTCATGTTTATCTAGACTCCGCAATATTGGTTGGAACAGCTAAGCGCAAGGCGGGTCCGTTGGATATCCTAAATATTGTAAAAGATGTGTGTAATATATTGCAAAATTGTAGGTCGTTTTATGTTTGTAGAGTGGACAAAACTCAAGTTGCTTTAGCTCATACTTTAGCTATAAAGGCTACACAGGGATGTATAGTTTAGGTTTGTTTTCTTATTGTCAAAAAAAAAAAAAAAAAAGATGTCATGATTAATATAAAACTGGAAAAAAAGATGCTAATAAATCTAGTATGATAGTTCCTTGAATGAAAAGGAGTTTGTTTTTATAACATAATATAGTTTGTCATTGAAACTATCAGGGACAGATCCGACGTGCAACCCACGAAAATCTGGAAAAAAAGAAAGAAAGAAGGGCTAAAAATGAAAAAAATTACATTTGAATATAAGTAATTTGTTGTTGCATTGATTTATTATCAACTACGTGGTTCGGTCATCGGTGGTAGAATGTTTGAAAAAAGGCTTACTTGTCAATTGATTCCCAACCCGACATTGTTTCTCCTTTTCGCTTCTTTTTTTGTTTTGTTTTTATTTTGTGTGTTTTATTTTTCTTTCTTGTTTCGGCATTTTTTTTTCTTTTCTTAAAGTGTTTGCTCTTTTTTATGGCCCGTTATCATAATCTTTTGATTTCTCTTACCATTTAATTATAGGAAGTACTTAAGTATTTAGTAAATTTCTTTTACTTGGTTATGTATTGAATTGCATTCTTTTTTGGGCAACAGGAAAAGGATTCCATTCTTAAATATCAGTATATAAAAAAAAAGGCAATGCGAGATAGAGTGTAATAAATTTGTATTAAAAATATTATTCTTTTTAGAAATTCAAAATCACCATTTTAGTGGAGTGTCTATTTTCTAAATCACCATAACATGTAGTCCTTAAAAGAAACTATCCATGACTTTAAAAAAGCCTTCCCAGAAGCATTCCTTAACAAATTTTCTTCTAAAATCTATTAATTAGCTAGTTTAACTCAAAATTTTGTTAAATAAACATAAATTAACAGTAAAAATATATTTAATCAACTCAAACTTCGATAAAAAAAACCTTTAATTAATTTTTTATTTTTTTTATAATAACCCCTGAAATCCTGGATTAGATGGTTGATTATGGTTAATCGGCAAACTACCCTAAAAACAACAAATTATGTATTCCCACGTGTGCCCACATGTAATGATTAATTTCATCCATGTCTCAAGTAAATTGTGAGAAAGATACCAATCTAACACCAAATAAATATTGGAACCCACGCGGATCAATTCTTGGATCTGCCACTGGAAACTACCCCTCAAGCACGTTTTCAAGAATTCGATCAGTTAATAAATATTCTTGGCTCTAAAGTCGCACCCATAGGGCAGGGTACACTTAGCTGTATTATCCTAGCATATGCCTTCTGTTTCCTTTGGCATATTCAAATTGAGGAAGGCGCCTAACAAATGCGAATCTCGAATATTTCCTGGAATAAACGGATGAAGGGAAAAGTAAACCATTGTTCTCCATTTTATCATATGGGGGTGATGAGCATCTAATCTTTTAACGGAAAAAATGAATGCAATTTGTTCAATACCTTAAGTTTTTTTTTTTTTACATCGCGAAAATTTGCGTTAATTAAAAACCGAGATTACAACCTAATGCTATTACAACCAAACATAAACATAAAACAAATAAACATTAAGGTGATCTTCATTAGCTTTTAAATACCCTACTGAGAAGAACCAAATTGTTGCTGATCCAAAGCAAATGAACCTTATCTTGGGCAACTTTTGGTAGGTTTGGGTAATATGTTTTGTCGTAAAAGACCTAAAATGATGAGAGAGAATTTGTTGAGATACTGAACCCATACGATTTTCAGAGATAGATTGCTGCATTTCATCTTGTTGAACCCTTTGTTCACAAGATGATAAATCCCATGGTCTTTTAGCATAAATTTCTTCCTGGGGTTCTACTGATTGCACTACCAAAGAAGTCACATTCTTTGGTGACTTCTGACCGTGCTTTGGGAGGGACTTCCACAAGATGCATTTTTGATGTGTGATGACTCCTAAAGTCATCCCACAACCTTGGGGGTAATTAGTTTGATTAAATTCACCCATTCTTCGGATCTGAAGATCCAATCCTGCAATCCCGAACCATAAGATCGAGCCGCAACATACATAATTCCTATCCTAGAATGAGAACTGTCTCTCATCTTACCCAATATTTAGGATCCTAATGCTGCTTGAACCAAACAATGCCAAATAGGAAACTGTTAAGGTTTTATTTTAATACCGCAAGTGTAAGGTGTCGTAGCACATACGGGTCGAACTCAGGGAGGTGCAACATTAAACACTACTTTATTTTAGATTACAAAATAGTTACACAATCCAAAAATGAAGAATAATATATAAACTAAAGGCTAAACTAATGACAAAATGTGGCAAACTATATGAATATGATAATTAAAGCACTAAGATTAAGTATCACCATTAATATGAATTGATCAAACCATAACTTGCTTCCCAATTATTCAATTATAACTTAGGTGAGAATGACATTCCCTTATGACTTAGCAATAAAGCACAACTGCGAACCCAAACTAAATCCCAAATCATTCATCAATACCTAAAGCTCACTTTCATGATAGCAAAAGACCTAACCAACATGTATGTCTCCTATTTTCATGGCTTACATACACAATTAGAAGCATTAAGAGCCAATGCCAATTAAATCCCAATTCTAATTCTCACCTATTTTCATGGGAGAATTTAATGACAAAACAATCTGAATTTAGACTCAACTATCGTTGATGAACTCAACTGATAAAATAACAATTTAGCAAACAACATATAATCCTAATCTCTACTTCAACTTTCATTGATAATAAAAACTAGGGCTAAAATAAGATGCAAAATTGACTACAATAACAATCTTGTCAAACCCTAAGCATATAATTCAATAACATGGGAATTAGAGCAACAATTTACATGATCAATCCATACTATGGCTCAACTTAATCCTAGATAGAAATACTACTCACTAATCATGCCAATAAGAACAATAAGCATAATTGAAGACATGATTAAATAGATCAAAGAGAGAGGAAAGAGTAAAACTAATTAAGAGTGCTTGAATTGTAGAAGAATCCAAAATACTTGATCCAAATCAATCTTCAATCTTCAAGTTTTTGCAAAGAAAACTGAAACTAGAACTAGAAACTATGATAATAACGTGATAAATTGAATACCTAGAAAATAATACCAAAGAGTACTTGTATTTTTTTCCGAACAAACTCCTAAAATAATACGAGAAAATAACATTAGTAAACCGCAGCCCGCGTCCACCGAGATCTGCGACCAACACCGCGAGTCGCATCCGGTAGCTGCGAGTCGCGCTCCGGACCGCGAGTCGCGGTAAGCTCTCGGCATTCCACCGCGAGCTGTTGCCACAAGCGCAACTCGTGGTAGAACCGATGACTCTTTTCCTTCCTTGGATTCTTCAAATGCAGCTTCCAACCCAATTGGACTTTGTAGGAAGCCCAAATACTTCCAACTTGGACCTAACATTATATCCATGGTACTATTAAGCCTCCAAATGAGCCACAAATCTATGCTTCTCTCATAATTTGACATTTCTCCTCAATTCCTATCATTTGGGCACAAATCCACTAAAATCAATCCAAATCACAACATAATCTCCCTCAAAATGCGCCAAATTAAGTGTAAAATGTGGACTTAAAAGAAACCAAGATCCTTCTATTGGCCACCTAGTACTACTAAACATCACCCTTGAACAACCATAAGCAATATGACAAGGACAATTGGATCTGGATACGACTAAAATAATACAAAAACAGAAAACATAAACAGATTAAAGCGAAGAGTTGATCACCATAACCAAAAACATCCTTCGAAGACGAGACTTCTCAAAACAAATTTCGCCGCGCTTCGCAAGTCTACGGCCACACCAAATTCACGACCACAAAACCTAACATGGGCGCCACTCAAGTGAGCCACAAGCCCAACGACAACAATAACACCGAAAGGGGAACGGGAGAGGGGAAAACGCTTTAAATTGGGGAACATCGAAACACTAGGGGGAGGGGGAAGGGGAGACGCAAGACAACGCAAAAACTAGGGGAAGGGGAGAGCATAGCGCACGAAAACCTGGAGAACAGGGAACGGGCCTAGAGTAACGAAAAAACGAGGGGAAGGAGGAATAGGATAGTCCTGAAACTGACGAAAACACTAGGGGATGGGGAAGGGAATACACACAAACAAGGGAAGGAGAAGGGCTACGCACGAACAGGGGAAGGGGAACTACGAAACACCACGAGGGACGCCTAACCTACACTGCGACTAAGAACAAAGGGGCGGACTCGCGGGAGACCGGTAGAGTGACCGACCACCGCCGAGCTTGCGTTGGGCGGGGCCTTTAGGATTTGTGTTTACGGGGGGTTTGGAGAGCGGCGTGAAGCTTTAGGTTTTCTAGAGGAAAGGTAAGAAGTTCTTTAGTTAGTTATTAGATTATTGAATTTTGACTTGTGCGGTTGTAGTGAGTTTCGTCTCAAGAGATCAATTATGTGTAAGTAAATAGAGCATGGCACCCATTTTTACTACCGGTCGTGTTCAAGACTCCGTCCCGAGCTCTAAGGATCTTCAGAAATTACACGAAAAATTTGTGGTTGTGGTCTTGTTTTGTGTGGTTTGGGTCCTTTGGGAGATGACCAAAACACAAATTTACAGAAAAAAGAAGGTTAAGAATTAATTGGTGCATAGATTTTAATAACAAGATTTGGATTCGGATTTGTCATGCATGTTTAAGCACCTAAAATCAGCTGAGTAATTATTGGTACAAATGTAGAATCTAGAAGATCTAAAGCCTAAAAGTCTTTGGAATGGAAGGCCACAATTAGGATTTATTCGGTTGTTCTTTTACTTGTGTTTGCAACCCTAGTAGGTACGTTACACTGAAGTTTATAAGGAATTTACAAGCGAAATTTTGAGTTTTGGAGCGGAAGCACAAAAGAGATATGAAGTGAAAATTAAAGACGACAAACAATATTCGTAACAATATTTTAATTTTCAATCACCTTTATATAGAAGATGTGATCCCAACTGAAAGCAATTTTGTCATCTAATCAAAATCAATAATAATACAATGATTGGACATATATGTCATTATCCCAAACTAATAAAAACTAAAAAAAGGTATATTAGAAATCCTAACAGAACATTAAATTATTTTCATCTATTTTTTTTAAAATAAATTACAAAATGCTTTTCTAAAGTAACAATGAGGAATTCCCGCAGCAACAAGCTAAGCCATCAACCAAAATTATGTACGTGTTGTTTCGGGCGTGTTGGCCTTCAAAAACACTTTTGCTACCTTCTATGAGAAGTTGAGAACCCACATGACCGTGTTGAGTCTGATACGGCGTTATTGGCCCCATATTGTTGGTATCTTTTTGCTTAATTTGCTTACCAACTTCACCATGTCCAAACTTATATTCCACCACGTGTTCCCTGTCCTAGTCCCGTATTTGACTTGTTGAGCTTGCATATTTAACAAAACAACATATTCTTAGTTAGTTGTATTAATACTTTGCGGTTGAGCCACACGTCAAAGGATTCCCCATGGATCAAGGAACGGAAAAGAGCCAATAAGGATCATTTTGAATTCCGAGAAGAAGAAAAACAAAATAAAAAAACATATGCAAAATTACCCTTCATTTTCTTTACCATAAGTTAGGGGTGTTCGGAAAAACCCGACCCGCTCGCCCGACCCGTTGACCTCGCTTGAAAAAACGGGTAGTTTAAAAAATTAGAATTATGACGGGCCGGGTACCTGACCCGAAAAAAGCGGGTCGGGTCACGGGCCTCTTATCTTTACCACCCGGCGGTACCCGAGAAATACTTTTTTAAAAAAAAAAAATTGCAGAATGTGTTTCCCGGGGCATGGCCCGTTCACTCGCTATTTTGGATTTTGAGTTGTGTTATTGATTTTCGCAACCCATTTCCATGAAAGTCTCGACTCACCCCCCACAAAATACTCTTCGTCGACCGTTACTCGAATTCTCCCCTTAAGTTTCCTCTCTATTTGTTGTAGTTCTTTGGTATTGATTCCATTTGTAAATTTAATAAGGATTTATTATTAAAATAGAGAGCAGAAAGTTCAGCTAGGAACTTGCAAATACGAGTAGAACTTGTAAAAAAGACAAAATCTATGTTTGTAATTATCATGGCAGTAGCAGTAGTAGGGGATATCTCAGTCTATTGCATTTCTTTAGTTTCTAATTGTACTCATTAAGTTGATTAAGAGTCAATGTGATGAGTAGACTATTCTCAAAATTAAACCGAGTACCCTATGACCCAACCCCGGGAAACCGGGTACCCGGTTTACGGGTACCCGGCTTTTCCAGGTCGGGTCATGGGCCTTTTTTTTTAATGCCCGCAAATCCGAGTGCCCGCATGTTCGGGTACCCGAAAAGCCGGGTACCCAGTTATGAACACCCCTACCATAAGTTGCAAACTTGGAAGTTGTGTGAGGCTAAGAGTACCTATCTATGATATACCATGCATAGTTGAATTGTCGGGCAAATCTCCTATGGCAATACTAAATTTACTCCTCCATAATAGAGTGGTTGTCTGCCAATGGAGTAATTGCCCTGTAATGCACCCATGCAGTTGTTGTTAGTTGCAATGATATCGATATTTACATTAGTTACATATGTACCCAAGTATTTATAGTTAATGTTTGATTTTTGTATATGCCATGAAGACATATAATATTCTTAGCATATCCAGAATGTTTATACAATATTACCTTCCAATCCTGCTGCATATAAAACTTTCTTTTTTTTAATAAAAAATCAACAATAACACATATCCTTTCTATATTTATAAAATTTTGAGTCTGATATATTTGATAAAATTTTAATACTTAACTTGGATTATCGTCCTTCATAATATGTAAATATTAAAGAAAAAATAAGCATCTTCAAAACTAATGGATGAATTGAAAATAGAACATACTAGTTTTTCAGCTTAACCAAAGGAACAAAATTGGACAATTAAGTCCGATAAAGCCGGGGGATTAGTCATGATACAATGTGCTCCTGCCCATGCCATGTCATGTCGGACCAAACTCCAAAACTAAGGCCAAGGTTCGACATGGCCCATGGGCACATTGTGATAGGTCGTGTCGGGCAGGTCAAGTTATAAAATTAGGCCCATTCATGGAATGATCGACATGCATGTCATGTCTTGCATATATAACTAGGCTTAAAAATCGTTATTTGTCATGCTAATTTGTGCCAAAGTTTGTGCCTCATGTGCCTCCATGCTTAGGCTTAACAAATACATATTTTTCCATTCTAATTTGTGCCTTATGCCATTCCGTGTTTTTGCATTAGAAAAGACGGCCTAGGTCGACCCATTACCTGATATGCACAATTGCATATTGTGCTTTTTCCATATATTATGTCGTGCTTTAGGCCAGCTCCCAGTGCCACTAGTACAATTAATCATGTCACCAAATACTTATTATATTGCAAATAAAAAAAAATATATGGTGCATTACATAATATAAATTGGCTCACATATCCTTCCAAGGATACCTAATGGAAACATTAGTGTGACCAAATAATAAAAAACAAGTACAAGGGGAAAATTCAAAAACTTCAATAAATGCAAGTAAGCAACATGAATTTCACAAAATAAATTGCCTAAGATACAATGCATAATGTGAACAAATCATGGATCGAGTAATTTCTTGGAAATTCACAAACCTTGGTTATAATTATTGCAGGCTCACAACAGTCAAGCATTATATTGAATTGCCATTAAACCAATGTGCTTTTGGCCCTTCAAGAAGAACAAACACTACTCGCTCATTTTCAATAACTGTCTATGCTATGTTACGCAAAAAGGGAAATTTAAACAATATATTCTCATGCAACCAGAGTGCCTATGAGGCTATGACTTGCATTAAATCTTTCCAGCCTTTTTTGCATTTACTTCTTTTTAACTTTTCGTATACAAAATGCTTCCAAGATTAATTTGATGCAACGAGATTATATGATTCAAGACGTGGAATAATTCTGTTAAATAAGAAGCAAAGAAGTTTAGTTTCAATAAAGAGAGAAATTGAAAACAAAAAGAGGTAGAAATATCTCATGGATATACTTTTTTCGAGGGGAGGTCTTCTTTCTTGGTCAAGATATATATTTGTGTTGCTAAATATTCCTGCCATGATGTATTCTGGTACCAAATGCAAGTATAATATACAATTTATTGATGGTTGCTATAACTATAAGATCATGCGTTTCCAAAAAAAAAAAAACTATAAGATCATGTAAAGTAGTTGACTATTGCCAAGGAACTATATATTCCAAATGCTTAAACAATGTATGAAATCAGTCTAAAATGTAACTTTATGCGACTAATTTGTAGTTTTGATTCAGCAAACAACAACGACGATCAGGCCATTGCAATTAAAAAGGTTAGTCACAAAAGCAGGTCTGTTCCCGACATATTGGTGGCCCTGGGGCAAACTAAGAAATATGGGCCCTCCTCAATGTCAACCACTATTCTTGACATATATTAATTTAAAGATAATAATGGTCAAAGTTCGAATATGGTTTTTGTAGCTCATGAAATCTGGATTTATTGTAACTTACATTTTTCTATAAGATACAAATTAACTGGATTGATGGTTATATTTTCCTATCAGTCATATCTTCCTTCATAAATTTTTCACGTCATCCTCTACATCGAGTTGTTGGATTATGAAATTAGCACTTTGGCCTTTTGGGTTACATGGTTGTGCCACTTCATCTACTATATCCAGCTCATAGTATTAACTTATGTATTACAGTTTGCCTATTGTAATGAGCTAGGATAGCTGCCAGCTCAACAAATATCAATTAGAGTTAGTTTGTAAGTTTGTTAGAGGTTGTTAGCTAGCTCCTCTCTTCTCACACTGTATATAAGCTTGTAATTCCTCAATCATTAATAATCTTTTTTTTAAAACCAAAAGGACTTTTGTCTCTTCTGTTTCCTTTTCAGTTCTTGTTAATGGTATTCCAGGTGATAGGTTTTTTCCTACTCGTGGGATTCGCCAGGGGGACCCTTTGTCTCCATATTTGTTTATTTTGTGTGCTGAACTGTTGGCTCTTCAGATTCATGTTCAAGCTACTAGTGGAAAGAAACTTTTAGGGGTAAAACTTGGTCACTCCCGGGTTAAGATTCCTTTTTCGACCTTTGCTGATGACATAATGTTGTTTGCAATTCAAAGTTGTTCTATTATCAAATCTTTTTTGGACAAATATTGTGCTATGTCTGGTCAGCTAATAAATTTTCATAATCCTCTTTTCAGTGTACTTAAAATGTTAGCCCGGAGGAAAATTCTAGTTTTCAATCTATCATTCAGATGGATAGTTCTTTCTCTTAGCTATCTCAGCTGTCCTATTATTGATTCTAGAGTTCCTAAGAATACGTTTCAAAAAGTTGTCCAATCTTCCCAATCTCAGTTGTCTAAATGAAAGGCTAATTCTCTTTCTCTGACTGGGAGATATGTGTTGGTTCAAGCAAAATTGACAACTAAGGCTAATTTTCAAATGCAAAGTTTTCTATTACCTGCGTCGATTCAGGGTGAATTAGATAAAAGTTATCGGAATTTATTTTGATATAAAAGTAGTGAGTCCCGGGAGTCCAATCTCATAGGGTGGAATAGGGTTTGTGTTCCGAAAAAGTTTGGGGGCCTTGGGTTTCGTAAGGCTAATGTGAATAATGTGGCTCTTCAAATAAAGTTGTTGTGGAAAATAGTTAATAATCCGGAAAATCTTTGGGTTGATCTTGTTTCTAAAAAGTATTTGAGGGGTATGTCGTTGTTTGACTATGTTCCTTCAAGTAATTGTTCTTGGCAATGGAAGAGACTTATTTCATTGTGTCCCACTTTTAGAAGAGGACTTTGTTGGCTAGTTGGTAATGGAAGTAAAATTTCTTTATGGCATGATAATTGGGTTTTTCCATATCCAATTTCTTCCATTTGCTCTCCTGTTGTGGGTTCAGAAAACTTTAAAGTTTCGGATGTTATTAATGAATACAATCAGTGGGATGTTTCTCAGCTGACTAATTTGGTTTCTTTTGATATTAAGCAAGCTATCCTTAGCATCTTTCTACCAAACTCAAACAGGGAGGACTATTTGGTTTGGAGCCTTACTCCGAATGATGAGTATTATATTAAATCAGGAGCTTTATTAGTTCAAGGTTTGGCTTTTGACCCACCGCCTCCTAAGTCTTTTCTTTGGATTTGGAAAGCTGCGAATTCCTTCTAAAGTTAAAAAAAAATTTGGAAAGTTTGCAATGATGGTCTTCCCTACGAAAGCCAGGCTTCAAGCTAGCCATGTTTTCTGCCTCAAGAGTGTTGCTTTTGTAATTTTCAATCGGAGGATGCTAATCATTTGTTGTTTCATTGTAATTTCTCTAAAGATATGTTTTCTTATCTAAATGATTGTGTTGGTTGGAGTTTCCTTCTTGCTATTCATTACTCAGATAATTTAGTTGATAATCTTAATAATGTTAAAGCAGCCTTGTTGAATGGTTTTTTTAGGGGACGTCTTATTGGATGTTGATTTGGCTAGAAGTTGTATTATTTGGTGGTTCATTTGGTTTCACCGGAATCGGGTTATTTTTCAAGAAGCTGATTCTTCGGTTAGAGGGTTGGCGGGTTCCATCATTAATTTTGTTCGTGATTGGAGTAAGGCTCAAGTTGGAGATGCAGAGGTCGATAATGTCCATCCGTCCTATTCGCCGATTGTGTCTCGAGTACCAAAGGAGGTGTCATGGTCTCCTCCACCCCATTCTTGGTCTAAACTAAATTTTGACGGTTCCAAATTGTCTAATGGTCAAGCGTCTTTTGGGTTTATGATTTGCAATCATCATGGTGATTTGAGGCTTGCGGGAACTATGGCTCTCTCTCCGGATTGTTCGATTTTAAAAAGAGAAGCTTAGGGTCTTTTGGAGGGTCTTTGGGCCACTAGGTTCCTTGGGATTTCCTCTCTTGTTATTGGAGGGGATAATCTGGTTTTTATCAACTCTCTTCGTCATTGTTGGAAGGTTCCTTGGGATATTCGGTCTTTGATTTTGGATGCGGTGGAGGAGCTTCAGCAGCTTCAAGCTTCTTCTATTAATCATTGCTTTCGAGAAGCTAATCAGGCAGCAGATTTTATGGTACATTATGGTCATGACTGTAACTCGTTGGTGTATTGGTTTTCCTATTCTAATATTGTATTTTATTCCATCATCCGAAAGGATGTTGTAGGCTGGTCCTATATTAGGGGCTAAGGTCCAGGTGTGTTTTCCTTATCGAAAAAAAGAATAACCAATTTACAACCTAAACCTTCATACACTAGATCCAGACAAAAGAAGTTCATGATAGGAAAACATATATTACAAAATATTACAAAATACCCCAAAATGATAAGACAACCAAAAGGAGAGGAACCCTCCGCAAGACTATTCCTCCAATATTAACCCCCAGAACATCCCTCCTTAACACACTCTGGAATGATGATGTGAGTCTTATCCTTCTCCTGCATCTCCAAACCATAAGCCGCCAGTTTTTGGGCAATCGTATTTACCTCTCTTTTCACATGAAGTAGCTCTACTTAAAAATGATTTTTAATATATTCAGCTACTTCTTGAACAATCATTCCCCCGTTGGTAAAGCTTGTAATCCTCAACCTTCTTCAATATTTGATGGATCATTTGAGCATCCATCTCAATCTAGAGCTTTTTGAGCCCAAAGTCTTTAGCCAATCCCAAGCCATGTCTGATTGCTAGTAGTTCGGCGTGAACAGGATCTCTAGCCTTTGCCTTGAAAGAATACCCCAAGTACCAGCTACCATCTTCCTTTCTTATAACACCGCCACCACTTGCTAGCCTCATATTTTTCCAACATCCATTTGAGTTCAGTATATAAAATCCAGCTTTCAGTAATCTCCTTTGCCCTTCTTGAGAATCTGTCATTTCTTTTTTCCTTTTTCCTGCAAAAAAATTATATTTGCAACCAAATCAATCCACTTGTAGTTATACATGGAAGTGAAGTTTGGAATACTCATATTATTATTGGACTCAAAAACCATGTTCCATATTGCTCTAGGTGAATGACGGTCCTAAACAAATGTAAATGATCCTCCCTCGCTCCATAACATCTAGTACAAATCGGGTTTAAATCAACCATAACTCTACCCAATCATCATTCTCTCTCTCTCCTTTCCTCTATATCTCCTCTAAATCTTCTGCTCTTCTTCTTCTCTCTCTCTTTCTCTCAACCTGTAATACAAACAATGATATGAAAAAAAAAATGAATAGCTTACAAAATTTATTCCAAGATTCCTCAAAAAACTTTTCCAATAAGCGTATTCCAAAATAGTCAATTGTGCTTATGAACGCCATAAGGGTAAGAAATCCAAGGTCAACCCTGTTCCTGCTGATAAAGAAATGGAAGAGGTTAACAACCCTAAGCATCTAAACAAGATCAATCATCCTACTGATGAAGAAATGGAAGAGGTTAACAACCCTAAGCATCAGAACAAGATCAATCCTCCTGCTAATGATATTGATGAAGAAATTCAAAACCCGTTTTGCAGTTAGTTTATGTGGTAAGTTTAAATTAAAGTTTTCTTTAAAATAGAGTTTCTTCAAATTAGCGTTTCTTGAAATTAGCGTTTCTTGAAATTAGGGTTTTCTTTGAATTAGGTTAAGTTTCTTGGAGTGTACTTTGCTTTAGGAGGAGTTTTTGAGTTGTCAACATGTTGCACAATATTTTTCTATAGGAATTTACCCCTTATTTTCTCGAGTACCATATGCAAGATATAGGGAATAGGTGTTACGATAAAACAGGAATAGTATGTCAAAATTTTCAAGAGGTTTTTACAGTCTGCAAATAAAAAAAGGTGGGAGATAACAGGGTATCATCATTAAAACTTGATTATTAAAACCTCCTTGTATAGTACTACCACACTAGTTGTTAAAACTCTCAAAAACCCATGTTTAAATCATAAAACTCCACCATCAACATTCTCTTTAAACTTTCAGGAATATATAACATATTAAAACTCTTTTTAAACATACTTAAACATATTTAAAATCATAGGAATAATCAATTTCATAAACTATAATATACTACTATGATTTTCCAACCTTTAAAACCCTAAAAATTCATGCTTTGATAATTAAAAATCCAATTCAACCTAATATGTAAATCTGAATTTTTATTTCTTTAATACACAAAGTATATAATCTTAGATTCATAATTAAATCATTAAACTTTAACTTTTAAACATAATCTTATTAAAACAAATCTGAAAAACATAAACTTTGCATTAAAATAAAACTTGAGGAGGAAGAAATTAGTCAAATCAAGAAAAGGAGGAAAGAAGAACCGGCGGCCAAGGGCGGCGGCACGGTCGGTTCTTCTTGGCGGCGCAGGGTTGGCGTTAGCGGCGGTGGTGGTCGAACAGACGGATGGGGAGAAAATCGAGTGAGAGAGAAAGTAAAGAGGAGGGCATAAATTCTTGGGAGGAGGAGAGAGAAAATAAGTTGTGTGGGAAAAATTGGGATTTATGGGGGTTTATATAGGTTCCCCTTGTGGGCTTAGGAAAAGGTGATTGGGCTCAAACTATCGTTTATGAATTTAGTGTTTGGGTTCCTCATACCCAATTATGAATCCTTTTCCAGATCCAAAAAGTGTTTAAACTTTTCAAATATTTTTCAAAGCATGACTAACAAAATGTTTAACTTCTTTGAACCATTAAAATCATTCCTTTGACTTTCAAATAGTCAACCTTTGAAGAAATAAATCATTTAAATACTAAAATATATTTAAATATAAATAACTATACATTAAAATATAAATATATATATAATTCATAATTTTACGAGGGATTACAGATATGGGAAATCATGCTTCCAAAATTCATTCCAAGATTCCTCAAAAAACTTTTCCAAGAAGCGTATTCCAAAATCGTCAATTATGTTTATGAACGCCATAAGGGTCAGAAATCTAAGGTCAGGCCGGTTCCTGCTGATGAAGAAATGGAAGATCCAACCCTAAGCATCAGAACAAGATCAATCCTCCTGCTGATGAAGAAATGGAAGAGGTTAGCAACCCTAAGCATCAGAACAAGATCCATCCTCCTGCTAATGACATTGATGAAGAAATTAAAAACCCATTTTGCAGTTATTTTATGTGGTAAGTAAGTTTAAATTAAAGTTTTCTTTAAAATAGAGTTTCTTTAAATTAGCGTTTCTTGAATTTAGAGTTTTCTTTGAATTAGGGTTTTCTTTGAATTAGGTTAAGTTTCTTGGAGTGTACTTTGCTTTAGGAGGAGTTCCTGAGTTGTCAACATGTCGTAGAATATTTTTTCTATAGGAATTTACCCTTCATTTCTCGAGTACCATATGCAAGATATAGGAAATAGGTGTTACGGTAAAACAGAAATAGTATGTCAAAATTTTCAAGAGGTTTTTAGAGTCTGCAAATAAAAAAAAATGTGGGAGATAACAAAGTATCATCTTTTCAAAATTTAATTTAGATATTCGATGGTTATTGTGTGGCAAATTGTTTTGGCTGTATTGATGCTTTCTGCTAGCTTTATGTGGACTCTAGACTGTAGTTTGTTTTCTGTTAGCAGTTTGGCCATTTTCAGCTGATCTTCTGTCAGCTGATGGTGTAAATATTTTTGTTTGAATTCTGTAACGTTTTCACAATATACACGAATTGCAAATTGGCGAATTCCAAACTGGAACGTTTGAACCGATTCGCAATTCGCATACACCCCTAGTGAACTATGTGACTCTGATATCGTAGACTTACTAAATTCAAACTATTATTTTTGATAGAAATTTGGGGGCGCACGCGGAAGTTTTGATGGACCCTTCATAATATAACAAAATTGCATATTCATTGATTACATTAATAAGAATTGTACAACTATATTTGTTAGAGCACATATCTCTCACTTATCTCTTTGGTAGAACTCTTGTTTCTACCATTCAAACTATGTTGGGTGAGCTCTCTTGATTACCTCCTGTTTCAACTCATGTACATACAACATATTTATAGTTGTTGTATTTTAGTTTCTAGATTTCTCTACACTTGTTAATATCTTTGATTTTTACACTTGTCTAATATCTTTGATTTTTACACTTGTCTAATATCTTTACAAGATATTTCTAGATACAACATCACTTGATTTCTCTAGACTATACCCACTATATTTTTCATTAAACATCTAGATTTTTCTAGATTAACCTCTAATAGTCCAACTTAATCTTGAAAAATCTTGTATTTTAAAAATCTTAAATACGTTAATGCACTTGTGATTAATGACCCGACCATGTGATGAACGAAGTTGTTTTTGTTAGCGCCCATGTCACTAGCTATCCTCAACTCTGCTTCTTCTTCACATCTTGTAGATCTTCAACTCATTGTATTGGTACCCTTATTACCAACTTACTCACCCTAATCTTAACTTCTTCATAATTTTCTCCAAAAAGTTTCTTCTTATTGCTTCTCATATCCATTTTCTATTTTTCTTTGAAATTTTGTTGGTACTCATGTTACCAACCTCCATCTTCTCAAATCTTATGATATTGTTGTTGATACTCATGTTATCAACTAGCATACTGATGCTTGTGTCACCAACCTTCGCCCAAAATATTTTTTTTCCTCCAAATTTTCTTTTGTATTGCTAATGCTAATGTCATTAGAAAACTCCCAAATTCTCTTTGTGAATATATTTATTTTGTTTTTCCTAACGGTAGATGCTCATGTCACCAACATATGCTGCTAGTACCCTTGTCATTAGAATCCTTCAAACACTTTCTTCTTCAAAACATATTTTCTTCTTCTTTTTTATAATTCTTTCTTTCTAGATACAACATCACTTGATTTTTCTAGACTACACACTATATTTTTCAATTAACATTTATTTTTTATCTAGATTAACCTCTAATATTAAATAAGACCCTCTTAGATAGGATCTTGGTGCTTCCTCGATTGTGCCCAGCTTTTCCTTTTTTCTAATGTATTGGTATCTTTTATCTTTCCTCTGTAGTTTTGTGTTCATTGATCTTTATCTTTTCTTTTCGAGAGAGATTGTGTTTGGTGATCTTTATTTTCCCTGTTGCTTATCTGCTGTGCAAATTGATTTCCTGTTGTGGGCCTTGTAAATTTCTGTGTTTTGTTGTCTATGCAATGTTGATTGCCAACAAATCAATGAGCTTAAGACTCCAATTACAAGCTACGCTTTTACTTTTCTTAATAATTGGATTGTTCTAAGCATATGATGAGCAAGACATTTGTTCTCAGTTCTGGTATTGGTGTTTGCAATCTAGGGCCCTAATTTTGTATTCCTCTATATTATCACTCGATGGATAAGTAAGCACCCTCTTCAGTAAACAAAGCTTGAGATTTTGCTTGAGTATCTAACTGATAAGTATCACCAAGATAAGTATCTAACTTGAGATTTTGCTTCATTGCCAGCTTGTGTCTCTGGTCTTGTCCAAAATGCCCTTTAAGGAGATTTCTTTTACTACTACTTTATTAGGTAAAGAACATCGAACTTGCATTTGGTCACTTTATGTTGATGTTGCCCTTCCCAATGTGTACGAGATAAGGCAGCTTATTTTTTTTCTTCTTTTAGCAGCTGGAAAAACAATTCAATGCTTAAGTTGCCAGGTTGAATCTTAGAAGTTAGAACTGAAGAACAGAACTAATACAACAGGATGATCTACTAACACGTTTGGCAGCCGAGTTTTGTGATTTTGGTTCCAGTACCATGATGGCATTTTTGTACTGGACACTTGTAAGTTTGGGTGGTCTTCAATAGGAAGGTCTTTTACTTTACATAGATGAGATCAAACAATATCTAGTGTAAGGATGTATATGTCTTCATTGGCCATTAGTAAAGCTGTAAATGTGTACAAAATAGGATGTTACCTCACACATTCGATGCAAAGTGAAGATATGGAGAATTGGAGATGTTTGTCGAAGCACAAGCTAGGTTTTAGGTTTATACACATTTTATGAGATTAGTGAACTTCATTTGTATTCACTGATGTTTCTGTCTAAGAAATTAAGGATTGTTGATGGTCGAGAGACTTGAGGTAGGTCCCAAGGTTTGAGCATTACCAGCGGTTGGTCTTGTGATAGTCTATGAGGAGATAGAGAGAGCTAAAAGAATAATAAACAATAAAGAGAGAGAAAAAAAGGGAGGAGAGATGTGTTTGCCCAGTTTATAGTGATGAACCATTTACAAAACAAAAAATTCTGAAAAGTATCACTTGGGTGTGACAAGTGGCAAAGCATTATTGGTTCATGGGAATTGTGTCTTTGGATCTAATGGGTTGGTAATTGATTGTGGTGAACGGTTGATATTATGAAGAAATTATTCATGCTTTTTTGACCCTTTTTTAAATAATGGTCATATTTAATAATTAAAAATTAAATATATAAAAAAAAACTTTACCAACAGCTCTATTTTTCTTTTCTCTATAAATAAAGCCCGATATTGAGGTATATCCATACATTTTTCATACACCTCTTTTTCATTAAACACTCATTTAAGATATGGTCCAAAAAATAGGAGGAAAAAAAACCAACAAAAATCCAAAAACACTCCACAACCCCAAAATAATCCAAATTTGCAATCTTTTTGTAATTCTCAAATCGATCTCAATAATTATGTTGAACCCAGTTAACAAAACTTTCCACAATATCCAAATTATGGACTGCAAAATATGAGTTCTCCCACTCAGTTTTTCCAACTATATCAGGCACAAAATATAAGTTTCTCTAATCCTAGTTCTTTCTCCCAATTTCCTCCTTATTCACAATAGAACTATGTTATCCCAAATCATATTTCTGTAGATGAAACAATTTTTCCTACGTCCTAACATTTTCAAACATCACAAGGTGGAGGTTCACTTCCGAACTTCAATACTTCATATCATACCCGTGCTCCATCTGTTGAAGGTGACGACGCTGATGAAGAAGAAGGAAATGAAGAAAATGATGCTGAAGGTAGAGAGTCACAAGTCGAAAAGGGACTAAGAAATATTGGTCTGTAGCTGAAGAGGAAGTCCTAGTGAAGTCTTGGCTTCAGGTGAGTACTGACAAGTTTCAAAATACTAAACAAAATGGAGAGACCTTTTGGGGTAGAATTACAAATATGTATGAGCAGGTTAGAGTATACAGAAACAAAATGTGGGCAGAGGGAGCTGAAGGGATGAGAGAAACTGATTTATTAAAAGAAAGGGAATTAGATCCTCTAAGAAGTCGTTGGAAACGAATAAGTGCTAGTGTATCGAAATTTGTTGGTGCATCTGCTCAAGCAGAGTCAAGGAGAAAAAGTGGTGAATGCGATGATGATGTTATGAAGATAGCGTATGCTATTTACAAGAGTGACAACAAGCCTCACCATAGGGATTTTAATGACCGGCATTGTTGGGAAATTCTGAAGGGTTGTGATGTATGGAAGCCTTATGAGGATATTGTTAAGAAGTGCAAGAAGAAGGAAACAACTCAAGAAAGTGGATCAAAGCGGTGGAGGATTAATGAAACTGGAAACAACTCCACTTCAACTGACCCAAATACACCAACCAGTGGTGATATAGGGTAATCTGTCCAAACTCCAAGCGATGGGTCCACCAAAAATAAGGAGAAGGGAAAAGTTGTGAACATGCCATTAGAAGCATTCCAACAATGGGTGGATAATATTGAGAAAATAAATTTGTCAAAAAATTTAGAAACTGAAATGGAACTAACTAGGTTGAAGTATGAAAGAGAATCACAAATTGAGAGGTTGAAGTACGAAAGGGAAACTCAAAATGAGAGGGTGTTGTTGGAAAATAGGAAAGTTTCTATGAAACAAAGGAACATCAATTTGGAATTATTCAAAGTGCATCCATCAAAGGACTACTTAACTGAAGAAGAGGAAAATTTAAAAAGTCATTTAGTGAAGGTTTTATTTCCATGAGATGTGATCTCATTTATTATTGTAATTTTTAATTCGTAGGTGTATGTGTTATTCAGTTGTTTAGTTATGAATTTAGTAGTGGTGTTTTTAATTGTTGTTCTATTATATGTAAACTTTGTTAACGTATTAGTAAAAGTTAATTTCAAATAATTTGGTGAAATAGTAAAAGATAATTTAATTGTCGTTCAGTGAAATAGTGCATTATTGTTGTGATAAATAATGTGGTGAAATGACCATTCACTTGCTTTCTTCAGTGCATTATTGTTGTGATAAATAATGTGGTGAAATGACCATTCACTTGCTTTCTTCAGTGCATTATTGCTGTGATAAATACTGTGGTGAAATGACCATTCACTTGCTTTCTTCAGTGCATTATTGTTCTGATAAATATTGTGGTGAAATGATCTTTTACTTGCTTTCTTCAGTGCATTATTGCTCTGAAATGAAGTGACTATTCAAATGCTATTTTCAAAGCATTATTGCATTGTTCAAATGAGTGACTATTCAAATGCTATTTTCAAAGCATTATTGCATTATTGCTCTGAAATGAAGTGACAATTCGATTGCTATGTTTAGTGTATTATTGCTCCTCACATTTTCTATATATTTACTTCACAATGCTTTGTACTTCAATATTCTTAGTTTTCCACGCAATATCTCTTCTTGTAGCATCAAATGATTTCTCTATAATGTCATCTGAATCAAGTTATAATAGTTCCATTTCATCTTCAAATTCTTCTAGGTCCGATGATGTCAATTTTATTCCACCAGATCATATAGCAGAAGAACAAAACAATGACTACAGGTGGCGTTTTGAAAGACGTAGACGTGCAAATCGTATGATGGAGCCCTTCATTTTGGCTAATCCAGCTGAATTATATGCAATGGTAACTCAAGTTCCTTGGGCACCTAGGCAACAAGTCGATCGAAATCGTGTGGATGCACACACTCGCTTATGGAACGACTAGTTTGCCGACACTGCCCTCTACCCCCACGATTATTTCGCCGCTGATTTCGCATGCAAAACAATGTTTTCCTTCGTATAGTAGAAGCGCTGACTAATAAGAACACGGTCTTCCAACAAAGGTCAGATGCCACAGGGAGACTTGGTGCATCAGCATTGCTAAAGTGCACTGTGGCTATAAGGTTGTTAGCATATGCCACATCAGCAGATTCAGTGGACGATTATCTTAAAATAAGTGGCTTTCTTACTAGAGATTCACTACAACATTTTGTTAAGGGTGTGGTTGTCGAGTTCGGTGACAAATACTTAAGAAGACCTAATGAAACATATTTAAGGAGATTGTTATATGCATGAGAGGAATGAGGATTTCCGGGAATGATGGGTCTATTGATTGCATGCATTGGCGATGGAAAAATTGTCCACTACAATTTAAAGGACTCTATTCGGGAAGAGCTGGTAAGCCGACTTTAATTCTTGGAGCTATTACGTCATATGATTTGTGGATCTGACATTGCTTTCTTTGGAACACCAGGTAGGTGCAATGATATAAATATTCTTGATAGATCTCCAATATTTAATGATGTATTTGAAGGTCGTGCACATCCAGTAAACTATGTTATTTACAGCCACCAGTACGACATGGGTTATTACCTAACAGATGATATATATCCTCAAAGGGACGCGTTTATTCCCACAATATCTCTTCCATTGAATGAGAAGGAAAGCCTTTTATCCCAAAAGCAAGAGAGCAAACGAAAGGATGTAGAGCGTGCATTTGGAGTATTACAAGCTCGTTTTGGAATATTTCGTCAACCGGCACTAGCTCGTGATAAATATATGCTAGGAAAAATAATGTTTGCTTGCATTATAATACATAACATAATAACTGAAGATGAACGAAATTCGTAATCCCTTCGTTTTGATCCTTGGTATTATGACCAAGATTTTCGCCCATCCTCAAGCCGGCGACAAAACGCCGATGAACCTTTTATATATCACAATTGTAATAATCGCATCGGAAATTTGCAAACATTCATGAACAATAGGGATCGCGTCCGTGATCAAGCTACGCACATACGGCTCAAATTGGATCTCGTAGAAAATATTTGGCTTAAATTCGGGGAAAACAGCCAGCAAACTAGTTAAGGTGTTGTGTTATTTTTATTTTTAAAATATGGTGTATCAATCTTTATTTAAGAAAAGTCTTGTAAAACATCTATATATTAATGTTTGATTAAATGAAATAATTTTCTTGTACTTAATTTTTGTGTTCATATAATTTGAAGAAGGTTTTAAAATAACTTCGATTAACATAAATAATTAGTTATAATACAAATAAAAAAACTAAAATATTATAACAATTCATCATTAGTGTATTTACTTTAGTCCAAAATGATAAATATGGTGAAGAATTGGGATGAATCAAATTAATAAGGAGAGAGAAAATATAGTGGGGTATGGTAAATAGTAGGAGAGAGAATTTAATGACCCCAAAAGTTGGTCTAACCATTGGGAGTAAGAAAATAGAGGTTTTTGAGTAGATTGGGTATGAGTAATGTGGATGAGAGAGAAATTAATATAGTATTTGATAAACCCTTTGAAGGGTCTAACCATTGAACATACTCTTAGACTACCCCGGGTTGTTTCGGGATCGCCCCTCTGACACTCAAGTCAGATGTGATTGAGGTAGAGAGAGAAAGCAGTAATTGTAGAGAGATGCTCTAGCTTTTTGGTGAGAATTGAAAACCTGTTCATTGATGAGACTGATGGTATTTATACTGTTGGGAGTTCCCAGACAGGCAACCTTGATAAGATGAGCCTTTCTTGGGATAACAGGATAAGAGGTTTTGTTGCTAAGGTAACCATCTTTTCCCGGGCTTCCCTATAATATTGGGCTGATCCTTTATTTGGGCCAAACACTTGACTAATCGGGGGACCAGCCTCTGGCTTCCTCGACCTATCATATTGACATATTTCATTTTCCAGACTTTGGGTGTAGTTTAGGGGTGTCAAAACAGGTTCTCAAACAGGTTATGGGTATACCCACAGTGAACAGGTCGGACCGGACGAGTCGGGATTCGATTGTCGGTGCCCCAGGTCATGATTGGTCGGGTTTTGTTCAACCGGGTCGAACACATTTGAATCATTGGATTCCCGGGGGTTGCGGACAGTCCGAGCGTTCCATTTACAAGTCGATTCATTCCCGGATATGATCGCTCCTTGACATTTTTTTTGCCGGGTTTGCGCAAGTCGTATTTAGTTTCATGTACGGTTGAGTTAAGCCAAATGTACTCGGGTTGAATTAGTAATGACCTTTGTTCGATCATTGTGAAATATCGGGTCCATTCGCTATTGGACGTCAACTCAACTTCGGGTAACTCCTGATCGGGCCATCTTGATTTTGTTATGGATTTTGTAATCGAATCATATTAATAAAAGTATTAAGATCGACATATATATACATATGTGTGTGTGCGATAAATATATGGATGACAACGAAAAACCAATAAAAACACTATATTGATTACCGTGATGTTTAGTGTTTGATCTCTTAGTCAACTCTTATTTCGAATAATCAACTGCGTAAAGCCACTCTAATGAGTAAAGGAGTAGAACGACTCTTCATATGTTTTGATATTATATATTATAACCAACGACAATAATAACGAGTAGACGATCAATTCCAAACTTTATATAAATGATTTATTATTATAAGTATTATGATTGATATATAAGTTTGTAAATAGCTATGATGGTAATGAGAATAATAATACTAATAAATATAAAGCGATAATGATAATAGGTAAAAATACAAATAATAACAGTAATAGTAACAAGGCTAACAATAGCAATAGTAATACAAATAAGAACAGGAATACTAACAATAACAATAACAATATAAATACTAATATGTTGAATCATTTTAATATAAGATTGATGTCAAAATAATTGTAAAACCAATCTAATACTCTATTGATTATAAATTAGAATAACGACTCTTAATATGTTATAATACTATAACAGATGACAATCATACATTCATATGTTTACAACGACGGTTCATATGAAGTCTAAGTGATTATAACGAGGGTTCATATGTTGCACAATAATAATAATAATAATAAATTATACCCCCAAATCATTATCCCTTATAAAAGCTAACCATAACTTATTAAAAAAAAGTTAAGTGTTAACAAGTAACAACCATAAGTAAAATAATTAACAAGTACTTACTAGTTACTAAATAGTAACTTGTTAACAACCATATAGTTTAATACTAGTATAAGACTAACAACCATAACACTCCCGTATCTTTATAAGTTATAAGATTATTTAAGTTAATTGTTTTTATGTTATACTATAATTTAATACTAGTATAGTATTTATGGTCTTCTCTTAACTTTGTATATATATGTGACTATAAAGAAACTATTATTGTGTTACGTCATAAATCCTAATATCGGACCATCAGCAATAATCGGCAAACTGTTACTGTGTTACGTCTTACATCTCTATTATATATGGGAACTCTTGAGGACTTTGGTGTCCACCTGAGTTCCCTAAAATACCCTTTATATTTTTATTCTTCTAGGATAACTAATGAGGGTAAAAAAAATCATAGAACTTTTTTTTAAAAAAAAAGCTTTATTGTAACTGCCAGATTTCCCCAAAAAAAAACTACCACATTCTTTTTAGTGAAAGCAACTTCCATATTTTTGAAAATAAAAGAAACATGTACAATATCACCGCAATGTTCACGCACGCATCGCGTGCAAAACATACTAGTGTTAGCATTAAACTAATCCCTAATCACCGCATCTAACACGTTCACATATTTCTAATTTATAAATTTAGAATAATAATTCTTAAAAATCAATAATATATATTTATTTAATTTCAAAATTTTATAACTTCAATTAATTTCTAATAATACTGCTAATTTCTAAAGTTGTTAATAAATAGAATTAGAAATTTAGAATACTCAAATCAAAATAATATCAAAATACAATAATAATCTATTAGTAGTTTAGGCCATCGATTTTAGAAAGATGAAAATCCAACCATTGATTAAGTTGGCAATCCATGTAATTGGCCAACAATTCTTATTGGTCAGAAAATATTGCCATGGATTGTAAATTAAAACCATTGATTTGAGAAGTATCAAAACCCAACCATTGAAGTAAAATCTCTAACCCTAAACCCTCCCTCTTTCCTCCCATCCTCGTTCCTCACAACCTCTTTCTCCATTATCCTCAATTCTCTTCCATCTCTTTCGTCTTCTCTTTCCCCTGACTCCTCTCACCCTCTTTCTACACCACCACCGTCAGTCCTCTCATCCTCTTTCTACACCACGACGGTCAGTCCTCTCATCCTGTTTCTACACCACCACCACGACGGTCAGTCCTCTTACCAAAAAAATAAATCCTAATTTGAAAAGTAACAGCGAAACCCTAAGCGCAACTAACCACCACCTACCAAAAAACCAGACTCTAATTCGCGAAATCTTGTTCTGAGTAAAATTCCGCAACTAACCACCACTTTCCCAATCATGAGATCTACAGCAAAACTTCGATTATTCATTTCAGTTAGAAACTCTAAAATCTTAATACACCCAGAAACCTCGGCTTAAGAAACTGACATCTTTTAAAAAGAAGAGAATGATTCTTTGTTCAGTGAGATTGCTGAGATTTTGGGGGCTGGAAATCTTGTCCTGATTTAAATTTCATCTGGGTATTCTGACTCTGATTCAGTGTCTCTTGATTTTGCTAGAAATGAGCATTGCACTTCAGGTGTTTGTGAAAATGCCCAGGAGAAAATTAAGAGTAAGAATGAAGAGGTGGTTGTTGTAAAAGATGTACAGGTGGGTGATTTAACCGGAAATGATGATGATGTTAGTGATGTTGTACATAGGATTTTTTCAGAGATTGTGAGGGGAGCTGATGCTAGGATTTCGATGGAGGAGCGGTTGAATGATTCGGGCAATGTAGTTCGGATATTGTTGTGAAGGTGTTGAAGAGGTGCTTTAACAAAACATCTGGCTAAAAGGTTTTTCAGTTGGGTGAAGTTGAAGAATGAGAGTTGTTTTATTTTTATTTTGGTTTGTTTTCTTGTAATTTAGCTTATTTATATTTTTTTTAGTTTCGTTTTTTTGCAATTTAATTTTTTGTAGTTTGTAATTTAGCTTATTTATATTTTTTTTAGTGGATTTTTTTAAAACTATGATTTTCGTTTTGTCAATGTGGTTGGATTTTGGATGTCTTAAACCTAGTTGGTTTTTATTTGAATAGTAACTAATTGTAATTTCATATTACCTTTTACTTTTGCAAAACATTCGCATATTTCAATCTTATAATCTAATAGTGACATAGTGTAGTTGTAGACTTGTAGTTATTTGGTTAGAAAATCACTCGTCTAGTCATAAGTTATTAATCATAATGTTAACTCTAAATTTAGTAAAATACTCGCATCTTTCAAATTATTATACCTTATAATAATAAAAAAAAAAATCGACTTGTGAATTCAAGTACAATCTGATCTAGATAATAATAAATTAGTTTGGTTACAAAATAATTTTGGTTGAGTTAGGTTCGCTTTTTAATTAAAATCTGTCAAATTTAACTCAATTTTTGTTCAATTTAGTTTTAGTAAAAATAATTTACAATAATTGAATTTTAATAATTTTATGGTGGTTTAGTCGTACAAATTGGTTGGTTTGAAAAATTGGATCAAATGAGGCAGATCTTATTTTATCTAGTTAAAATGAATTATAGTTGAATTCGGGTAGATCATAAACAAATCGGGTTGAACCTGATATTTACTGGGTCTGGTCGGGTTTCATGTTAATATATGGTTGGGTTATAGTCAGGTTTTGGTTTGAATGCAGATCTGTGTGGTCGGGTCGGGAATATAATCGCGGGGTGCCGGTCGGCCAGTGCGGGTAATCCCAGGTCGGGTTTCGGTCGGGTCGGATCGACACTCACGCGCGGTCGAGCCAGGGTTGAGTCCAGTCAATATCGGGTTGGCCCACGGCCGATTCTGTTTTCGACACCACTAGTGTAGTTGGTATAGCGGAATGCCCCGTCCATCTCTAAAATTGATTAGCTAGTCGATTCGTTTCTTACTTTCTTTAGCATCAAATCATCAATGCATGATGATGTGAAAAGAAAGACAAAAGCCTTTGACACGCTGCACGCATATCACATACTTATATTATTACTTATTAGTTATTACCATTTACCAATACATTCCTTTTAATTTGACGCAAATATTCCTTTTAATTCGACGCAAGCATTACTCCTACTCGGCACTCGCACCAAGTAGAGGCTAATATTTGATTTGACCCAGTCAAGGTTTGGAAAAACAACCAACTAATAGATGGAGTATTCCTTGTGATTTCATATGAGTACCCAGTAATTACTAATTACGTGGAAAAGGCTACATTTATCTATTACTCCCTCCGTCCCATAATATAAGTCCCCTTTCCTTTTAAAGTGTCCCAAAATATAAGTCCTGTTTCTATTTTCAATCAATAATTATGTCCAAAATGACCTCATGAAAATAATTTAATTCCCAAAAGGTCCTTATAATTTCAGCTTCCAATGCACCATTATTAATAATAAATTGGAATCTTATACCCCATTGTACTCTTCTACACATTAAACCATGCAACATTAATGTTCAGTTTTCTTTTTTGTTAAAAAGAAAAAAAACAATGTAGGTGTTTCCCAATAAAAATGAATTTTTTTATTCAAATAAAATAAGATTCCACTTTACCTTAATTCCCGTGTAAAAACAGAATCAGGACTTATATTATGGGACGGAGGGAGTAAATGCTAATGTAATTCGTTTCTTTTGTTTCCCTTTTATTGATTCGGGCCTGGCCCCTCTTTTTTCACCAAAATAAATAAATTATTCTCACAAAGAAGTGGTATATAAAACGTCTACTTTAACATTGTTAAGTTAGAGTCCGGTATTTATTTATGTTTATCTTTAGTAATAGAAATAATAAAATTCACTTACATAATTTTAGGTGGTCAGACGAGGGTATATATTTTGTAGATAGGCTGTAAATCGTGGTATATAAGCACTACCTTTCAATTTCAGGTGCAAGTGTGTTGTTTTATTCAACATTAAAAAAACAATCACACGGAGAAAATTTGGAAATTCAAGTCCACATTCTATGCAGATTTTTGGACACGATCCTCACTATGAACATGGTTGGACGTACGTTCCCATGAGAGACATGCATAAGATTGGAAGCTACTGATATATTGGCCTTCTTATATATATATATACAGAATTCGGATCATAGTATATATCAAAACCAAGAGTCTAATTAAAACTACATACATTAATTACTACAATTGAATTGCACTAATATAGTATTCCTACTATTTAATTGGATTAATTAGCCGTGATCCATAAAAATGATGTCTCTAAGATCTATTTGCAACCGGCATTTTTCAGCTTCATCATATCTTACAACAAATAACACCTTTAATTTAGCAAAACACCCTCATGATCACCAAGGTTTTGTTCTATTACTACTAATTAAACTCTGCTTAGTTATGTTTATGATCTTAATCATTATGAGTATTGATTAAGTTCTTATCTTTAAATTTCTTTTCTCTCTTCCTTTGCTTCTTAGCTCTGGCTAAGCTTAGAAATAATATTGGGAGTAGGCAGACTAAGACAAGACATCAGTTCATCTCGAGTTTTTCGAGATCATCACAGGTTACGGGTAGACTACTTCCAGCAAGAGAAGATGAGCATGGAGGTCTAATTGTGGACATTCAGGAGCCCATGAACTCTTACCACTTCGCGTCTTCCCTTAGATCTTCCCTTTCTTACTGGAGGCAACTGGTTATTATTCTTCATGCTTAATTAATTCTCCATGACATTATAAATTACTTTCAAGGTTAACAATACTAGTTTCTTAATGCAGGGTAAAAGAGGGGTGTGGATTAAACTTCCTATACAACATTACAATCTTATTGAAGCTGCTGTCAAGGTAAGTAGCCTGGCCAGCCTGCAATCTTATAGATTTCATTGATCTTTTACTTAAAACTGGCATGGTTGGTTTAGCTTCTTTAGTTAGGTCCTTTTTTCTGGATGTTTTTTTGTAGGAAGGATTTAATTATCACCATGCAGAAGCAAGATATTTAATGTTAACAAAGTGGCTTCCTCTGGATGAACCCAGCGCGCTTCCAGCAAATGCATCTCATCGCGTGAGTGTAGGTGCTCTTGTCGTCAACCACAAGAAAGAGGTACTTAGTTATAACAGCTGATGCTTAATTTTCACTACTTCAGCTGAAAATAATACTCTTCTAGTACTTGTTCTGTCTTTGTTGCTTTATAGCTAAAGAGTATAACAACCTATTTGGTAGACGGTAACAAATATTTAAGCTTAGGGGTAGTAGTTACATATTTACATAGCCATATATATGAGCATGTCTGCATATATGATGCCTCCGATTTGTGTGTATAACTTTGTTGCACTTCGCACATATGACTATGCAGTGGCGGATCTAGGAATTGATCCGCGTGGGTTCGGAATTTATTTGATGTTAGATTAGCATCTTCCTCACAATTATTTCGAGACATGATGTAGGCACACATAATCTACTGCGTTTAGAATAGTTTGCCGATTGACCAAAGTCAATTCTCTAATCCAAAATTTTCGGAATTATTATTTATAAATTAAGAATTTAATTAAAGATTTGTTTATTAAAGTTTGAGTTAACTGAATATAAATTTATCGTCTATTAATGTTTATTTAACAAAATGATGAGTTAAATTAGCTAAACTAACATCTTTTAGAATTTTTTTTAAAGGATAGCTTAGGGAAGGCATTCTTTTAGTTATAAGTAATATCTTTAAAGGTTTTTAAGTTCAGGTAAAAGCACCAACCATGCCAAAAATCAAAGTATTCAAACTAACTTGGGATAAACCTAAAATGACAATATTCAACCTATTATGTAACGGATGAAGTATTATAATCAATTACATGTTTGATATGTATTGCACTCAATGTGCATTGCCTTTTTTTTAACTACCAAATATTTAAGAATGCAATTCAATAAAAGACTAATAAGAAAAAATAGATACTGATCGTCCAAGTACTTTCTCATAATTAAATGCCAAGAGAGTAAAAGATGACAAAGAAAATGATGTGAAAAATAATTAAATGCTAAAAGAGTAAAAGGACATTAAAAGATGAAAAAGAGAACTCACTCCTCACAACTTAAAAGAAGCAAAAAAAGGGAAAGTAAAGTCAGAGGTGGGATTTGATCCCGCGTCCCTGTGACAAAAATTTCACCAATTCTACCACTGAGCCATGCAGACATTTACTAAATCAATCTGGCGCGGGATGGTTATATTTTAATGCGTAGTTGCCATTTTTCAGCCATTTTTCTTTTCTTTTTTTTCAGATTTACGTGGGTTCAGTTGAACCCACTGAACCCACGCTGGATCCGCCCCTGTGACTATGTATATGATGTTGTAGGTACTAGTGGTTCAAGAGAAGAACGGAATGTTAAGTGGAAAGGGAGTGTGGAAGTTCCCTACCGGAACGATTAACGAGGTTGGCTTTAGGATCCTTCCTTAGCTTACACAAGTTTCCTTATAGTCAGTTATTGACAATTTAACTGAAAATCTTCAGGGTGAGGACATTTGTGCTGCGGCTGTGCGAGAAGTTAAAGAAGAAACTGGCGTAAGTACTGAACTTACAAGCTTCTCAAAATATCCCTTAACTTCCTTCCTTGCCATTAATTGTTACTTCGAATTGTGCAGATTGAAACTAAATTTGTGGAAGTGCTGACATTCAGGTAGAAATGGAATTTCCACCCCTAGCTAGCTCTTTACATGATTATCTTACAAAGTTGCCATAGTTTTTCTTAAGGAAGACTAGTTCAGAACGAAGAAAACAGATTTTATCATCTAATACACCAGATTTTAACTTCATGTCTTGTTTATATCAACAGAGAACACCACATGTCATTTTTCCAAAAGTCGGATCTTTTCTTCGTATGTTTGCTGCAACCCCTGTCCTTCAACATCCAAGTTCAGGTATCAGAAATTGAGGCAGCTCAGGTAACTTCATTCACTAATTCTTAAGCTATAAAGATTGCCAATAACTATTACTCGCTCCGTTTCAAAAAGTTCTTCCTACTTAGACCAATTTCGTCTCACAAAAAGATTTCAAATAGCATGAAAAAAAAAAAAAGAAGCGGAGGGAGTATTTTTCTTGTGGAATGCTCTTTAATATGTCACTTATTTTGCTACTTGTTCTTATCGATTTTAATGAGCAGTGGATGCCCTTCGAAGAATACGCAGCGCAGCCTTTTGTTAAGAAATACGAGCTCCTGAGGAACATTGTTAAAATTTGCAAGGCAAGTATCAAAGGTCAATATTCAGGGTTTCCAGCAGTGGCTATCAAACCAAGCTTTAGAGATGGAAGGGACTGCATCTACTTCAATAACCAGGCTTCCAGATGACACTACAATTCAATGAAACTCGATTATATATTTATATTTTTGCCATTTAACTTAAACTTAGCACTAGTACTTTGGAGTAAAATGTAGAAACCAAACAACTTCCTAGCTGTTTTGAGATGAATTAATGAGCTCAAAATCAAGCTTGGATTTATTATTGTTATTTGAACTAATTATCGATATATCCGGAAATAGTGCTACTTTTAAGCATTTTAATAGATCAACTTCAGTTTCGGGTTTGTATTAAGGATATGAATATATGATAGCACATCACGCTCTCGTGTGTGTAGGATCTAATATGTAAACTTAGAGCATGACGTGCAATGACCCTAGCTATAATATAACAGCCAATAATTCTATTTGATGTCGTGTTTGTTGATTAAAGATTTATTTATATTTTAAGAACATCAACTATTCAAATTATTTTATTCATGTACAATTAGAAATATTAATTATTACTGCTGATATTTATTCATTTCCGTATAATTTGAAACATGTGGAGTTTCACTCTTCTCTATGTACAACTTTAACCATTAATATTTTGAATCATCTATAAATAATAGTTATAAAAAATTGACATCTTGAAGAAGAGTGTGTGTTTGTGCGTGCGCGTGAGTGTATACATGTGTGTATGTGTCTCTATATCGAGGCAAATTTAATATGATCTCACATGTCAATGTCTATCCATACATATGAGTTATAATAGATGACCAAAGAGGAGTGTATGGAATAGTGTTAAAGTCCAATATATTGTGATTAATATGAAAAATGGAAGAAGTATACATTATAAACTCCGAAAAGCAAACAACTTACACTTTGTTTGGTATTTTTTTAGTAAAGGAAGGGAAAAGAAAGGAAGAGAAAGGAAAAGAAAGGAAAAGAAGAGAAAAGAAGGTAGTTGGAGTTTCCAATGTTTGGCATAATTGGTGGATTTGAGATGAATCACATGTTTGGTTGTCATTAGTAAAGAAAAGGAAAGGAAGGAAATAAAGAAAACATAGGTAAAAGCTTGTTAACTTTCTTTCCTGTCAAATTCCTCCGATTTTGGGAGGAAAGGAAAGCAAAAATTTAAGAGTATTCTTTTCCTTCCACTTCCTCTCCTTTCCAATCAAACCCCTCTTATTTTCTTTTACCAAACATGAGAAAGTTTATTTTTACCTTTCATTTCCTTTCTTTTCCATCCAAATCCTTCCTACCAAACAAAGCCTTAAGTAAAAACAATTGAGATCTCTACCCCCCCCCCTCCCCTCTCTCTTTTTCTCTCTCAAATCCTAGCCTCCCTTACCCCCTTTTTCATTAATTTGGGGCTGCCATGGATGATTTTATCCATGGTAAGCCCTTTTTTCCCATTTATTTTCAGTTTTTAGTTCACTTTTTTGCTTTGTTTAATAAATTAGTCTCCCTTTATGAGATTTTTTCAAACCCTGTTATGGGGTTTTTAGTCTTTGTTTTGGAGATCTCCTTCTCCCCTATGGGAGTTGTGAGTATGGTTTTTTTGTTTTTAGGTATGAGAAATTGTTCTCATTGGTTGAAGTTCGAGACTCAACATGAAGGTATTGGAATCTCGGATGCGGTCAACATGGCTCGATCAAAAATGCTCTTCCCAAACTATATAAGAACGATAGACTTCCTCATCAATAGCTGCTTGATTCAGCAAATACAAGGGGGCTGCGCTGTATTGTTCGATCTGGTTCATTGTAGGTTCTTCGAAGACGGATTTGATTTAGCCTTTTTTTAATTGTATCTTGTTTTTCTTTAATACCTATTGCAGATGTCGTTTGACCTTCAATTAATAAAATTTCTCTTTCAAAAAACAAAAAAAAAGGTAAAAACAGTTGGCCTCTTAGCTGATTTGACCAAATGTCTTTCTATCCCAGTGCTTAGCTTTTAAGTAGTTTTGTGTAACTTTTAAGTTTTAATTGTTGAGACTTTTTTGTATAATTATTAAAACTTTTAACTTATTTGGGGGGGGGACTTTTACCTGCTTAACATAAGTTTGATTACTTTGTTTTTATTCAACCAATTGGTTCATGAATCATTTTGTCCCTATGAGATGGTTCTATAAGAGAATTTGTAAATTGAAAATGTAAGGGGACTACATCCAATGCAATCATTATGCACACACATTCAGTGGATGTCATATAACTTAGGTAGTAAAGTCTTTTGATAGTGATACCCAAAACCTGAGATCGAATTCCGTCTGCATTTCTACACTTAGGCTCTGTTCTTTTCGATTGAACTAAATTGAACTTAATTTGTCTAAACTAAACTAAACTAAACTAAACTAAAGTACTGAACAAAACTGAATTTAATTTATCTGAGCTGATCTGAACTGAATTAAAGATGATAGTGGCAAATCAAGAAACGGATTTCATAAGACAAGTATATACTTGTACAACTATCAAGTCAAGTGGATATTGTCAATTTGTGTCATAAGTGAAGGCTTGCGTTCGCATGATGAACACCACATGTATGTGTGTTGGGAGAGAAAATGAGACAAAAAAGAAGTAGAGATTCAATTTCTAATTTTTAAGTGGCCAGAACAGAAGTGAGTGTGTTATACATTTACTACCACCAGACAAAAATAGCAACGAGAATCCCTCCCTCTCAATTTCAATCTCATTTTATCTGCCTTTCTATTCTACTTAATACTTATATAAAAGCTTCGCCCTTCAATTTTGACCGCCCCTTTATTTCCTTTCCCTACGCTTCCATGGCATCCAGTCTTGCAGATTCCTTCTTCTTATTCAAGGTTCTTTCTTTTTTTTTCCACTTTTCTCTCTCTTCTCCTCTCATATTGTATTATAATTATGTAAATGTTATGTCGCTCGTTTTTTTGTTTTGCAGGGAACTCATCAAAGTCTCATTCAGCCCACCCCATTTTGTTCCTCCGGTAATCTTTCTCTCTTCTTAATTCCCTATTCTTATTATTTCTTATTGGAATTTATCTTTATTCATTATATAGTTTGGTTGTGAATTGAATTTGCTAGTTCTTACTTTTTAGCTTACTGGAACTATTTTTACACTTATATTCCTTAAAACTGAATTCTTCAAGGTGAAAGGAATTAAATTTAGTCCCTTTTTGTTAGAGAACAAGATTTGTAAACCGTTTGAATTTTGGGTTTATAAATTTCTAATGCATTGGTTTAGTGTAACATAATTCACTTTTCCAATTCGCAGTTCCGCACAAAATGGCAAAAAAAAATTAGCCCAAAACCAACCATATTTCGCTTTTATCGGTTCGCAGTTCGTGGGGAGATTAGGGAATTATGTTATACTGCATTGGATAATGGGTTTTTTTTGGAGTTGAAAAGACTAAACCTTGTTGTGAGATTGAAAGTAATATGAAAATGATTAGATTAGTTTTATCCAATAATATTAGAATGGAGATAAAAATTGTAATAATTCTTTTAGTTGTGCTGCAAAATCTAAATAGGTTGTAATTTGAACTTCTTTGACATGTTGTAACTTGTGTTTAATGGTCTATGAAATTATATTATTATTCAAGATATTATTTTTCTTATAAAAGCATATTATTATTGCATTGGTTGGTTACACTCGAATTGAAGATATTGGATCATTGCTTAATCATGTCTGATACAATCTATCGAAAGTTCATTTGTGAGTTGTGTCACTTTATTGGCAGGCATATCTTGCACAAAATGGCAAAAACCATGCCTAAAGAAGTTAGGCCACATGAGACTCAACCAACAATGGAAGTGTATAAGAAGAAGGTCAAACTTGGTGCAGGCTGTAGCAGTCCCAGTTGTACCACCGCCGTCCCCATCTCCCCCAACAGATAACACACCAGACCTGAAACAGTTAGCAGAGAGCTACGGTTTTCAGCAAATTGGGGAGCCACTCCCAGATGATGTTACACTCAGGGACATTATTACCTCCCTTCCTAAGAAGGTAATGCTATAGTTTGCCTATGGGGTTAATAGAATTGCTTAATTAGAGTGTCAGCATAACGATTCATTCCAGGGAATCCAATCTTTGCTTAGGTGTTTGAGATTGATGATGCAAAAGCATGTGGATCAGTTTTAATCAGTGTGACTTCATATGCTTTGGGTGTCTTTATGATTGCCAAGGCCCCTTGGTACTTGCTTCCTCTTGCCTGGGCGTGGACAGGCACTGCTATCACAGGGGTAAGTTCCTTTAATTCAACTCCTTGTGTTTCTGTATGAATTCTCCTTACTGTATATAAACCTGTATTATGACTCTGGTTCCTGGTTTTTCCTTTGATTTCAGTTCTTCGTGATAGGACATGATTGTGCTCACAAATCCTTTTCAAAGAATAAGCTAGTTGAAGACATTATTGGGACTCTTGCATTTATGCCGCTTATTTATCCTTATGAACCGTGGCGCTTCAAGCATGATCAGCATCATGCAAAAACTAATATGTAAGCACTAAGCAGTCATCAGTAACCTAGAATATATCATGGTTTCCTTTTATGTGAGCCTTAATCTCTAGCTCTGCTAGAGTGTCTCACACCCTTCCCTCACCCCCCTATACCGAACTTGCTCCTTTCCTGATACTTCCATTATCCTCCATAGTGTTGGGTTTTCTGTTACTTGAATTATTGACTTATTAAAGTTAATATGGATGCTTCAAGATAGCCGTACAATCGGATATTGTAGACGGGATCTAAAGTTTATACTGCTATCCAGCTTAATGCTGCAGAATAGAGCTTAGACAAGCATGATGCAACTTGAGAATCTCAGCTTCTCATGTTCCAGTTCCTTTTTGTTTTTTTAATCAGGTTGCATGAAGATACAGCCTGGCTTCCTGTGATGAACGAGGATATAGAGTCAGCTCCAGCCTTGCGTAAAGCATTGATATTCGCTTATGGCCCTCTCCGACCTTGGATGTCAATAGCTCACTGGTATGACAATGAGATGTAATCATGTTGTTTTCTTTTTCAAGATCCTGTCTGTATTACTTGATGTAAGTACAGATTTGGTGTCTTCTTTTACAAGCAGGTTCAGGCAGCACTTCGATGTAAAGAACTTCAGACCGAGTGAAGTAAACCGAGTCAAAATAAGCTTAGCTGCTGTTTTCGCATTTATGGCTATAGCTTGGCCCTTGATCATATATAAGACTGGGATAGTGGGGTGGATCAAGTTCTGGCTAATGCCATGGTTGGGCTACCATTTTTGGGTAATAAAACATATTCATTTATTGCTTATAAAGCTAAAGTTCTCTGCCTTGACTTGTTCTTGGCTCATTGTTGTTTTCTTATTTCTTGAATTCTAGATGAGTACTTTCACAATAGTCCATCATACAGCGCCTCATATTCCATTTAAGAATTCAAAAGAGTGGAGTGCAGCGACTGCCCAGCTTAACGGAACTGTACACTGTGACTACCCCCGTTGGTAATGTATTCTGTACCCATTTTTGCATTAAAGTCATATATTCATATCTCGAGTTATAGTTCTAATCTTTAAGATATTCCATCGTTACATGCAGGATAGAGGTCTTGTGCCATGATATCAATGTGCATATTCCTCATCACATCTCTCCTAAAATTCCGAGTTATAATTTGCGAGCTGCTCATCAATCCCTAAATGAGAACTGGGGAAAGGTATGTTTCCTAGTGTTTAAAATATATGTGCTTGAGAGTCCTTAATGATAAAATGAAAATAGGTTTTTGGCCTGCCGCCTATGCAATGTGAAGGTTTATTATTTGGAAAAGTTCACAACAATTATCCAAACTTGCCTGGGCAGGAGATGGGGTAGTATTTCGGCTGGGAAATTGAGGGGGCGGTTGAGCAAGGGAAAGTAGGACTTAGGAGAAGTAGGGGGGAGAGGTGTGAAAATCAACCTAATTAATCGATCCATTGAGTTCCCAACTACTTGGGACCAGTGTTACCTAATTCGCTATTTAATTCGCCTTTTGAATTCGCCAATTCGCCCAAAATGGGCCAAAAATGAACCAAAACCGACCATAATTCGCTTTTCTCAATTCGCAGTTCGCGGGGGAATCAGGGAATTAGGTAACACTGCTTGGGACAGTACAATCAACCGGTACGTCAAGTAACCATCCACTTGGAACAAGTTGGAAAATGTACCGTTATAGTTTGGCACTTTGGCTTATACTGTAATAACTAGTAGTTGGGGTTCTTAATGGAACACCAGCCATAATCTAAATTGTTTTGGGAATATTCTTTTTTTTTTTTTGGAATTGTCAAGTAATTCTCATAAATATTAAATTCTAGTTAGTTTTCATTTTGTGTATCGAGTTACATCAAAATTATGAGTTACTGTTATAGTTTTCGTAGTCTTGAACATAGCAAAAACATTACTGCATATATATCTTTCTTGACACTAACAACCCGTTTGGTAAGAGGTTATAAATGGTGAGAATGGTAATGCATTATAGTGTAAATTTGTACTAGAAATCCAATGTCATTACCAATGGTAATGCTACCTCATCACAAGATATCCATTTTCTTCCTAAAATCTCATTACCATCCATTACTACTTGGGAATGTGGTATTGGGTGGTAATGAAAATTTACAAAGGGAAACCCATGTTTTGTGATAAAGTTTCATTCCCATGGTCATGGACATGTGAAAATCTTTACAAATTTACACTAAATTTCATTACCATTACCACTATTTATAACCACTAACCAAACGGGCCGTAAAACTACTAAACCCCATGGGTAGCTCAGCGGGAGCTCCCAGACCCATCATATACCACTCCTGGGAAAAAGGATACAAAAATCAATGGATTGGTTCGGGAAAGAGATTCTCACGTTTTGTCTTCCTCTTTGTTCCATTAGTTGCTTTGAGATTTTTCAAGAAGCCTACAAGTGTAAGCGAAGATAAACATTAGTTAAAATATCAAGAAATTTTATAATCAACCCTTCATTAGATTTAGAAAAAGAACAACGAAGGTTCTGATGATATTGATGATTTCCAGCTATATATTAGAAGAATTAAACTCTCAAAAACTCGCGAGAACAATCTTAACTAGTATGCCAATAAGAAACTCAACCCGCTAAAGAAATTAGGATAACATAACCTAATCTTAATTGAAATTCTAGCTAACAGGAAGGCTGGATAGATACCGATATATAAGTAAAACAAGAAGGAAAAGGGAAATCTGACTTGAGAAAATGCAGATGTGAGACAGGATGTTGAGGACGAGAGATTAGGATTCTGTTATCATTCGTTTGGTGGTTGCTATTATATATTGTTATGGTTCTGATAGGTGTTGTTATGACATTTTCCTTGCTTATGGCAGTACCTGAACAAGGCTATATGGAATTGGCGCTTAATGAGGACAATTATGACAACATGCCATGTCTATGATAAAGAGGAAAATTATGTCTCTTTTGAGAAAGTTGTCCCTGAAGAGTCACAGCCAATATCATTCCTTAAAAGAGTGATGCCTGATTATGCTTGAGATATCCATCGTTCAGCATTTGGTCCTTAGTAGGATCTTGATAATCTACTTTGAACCTACTGAATATTGGTTCGTGAATCTGGAATTCCGGATGTAGGGTTAATGACAGTCACATTCATTATGCAGTACAAGCAAAGTGTAAGGTAGCACTACAAAGTATTATTACGACCATTGAAGTACATTCGGTTTTGCAAAAGAGAACTAATCTCAGCATTTGCGGAATAACAAATTTAGTTATACAAATTAGAAAATGTAACAATATATTTCTGAAAATATATATTTATTGATTGTGGATCGCGATTGAGGAATGCATCATCACTTGATTACATCTTTCAGCTTTTCTTAATTTGCCATTTTTCTGTGATTTTGGCAAGATTGGGGTTAGAAGGCTGGTTGTTCACCTCAGTCGACAGATGGACTCGGATGAATAAGTCCCTAGCTTCCTCGCATGCCATCATCGTTGGGATTTATCGTCTAGTTTTTCTAGTTTCAACACTATAACAAAAGGCTGTCTACAAAATACAAGTATTGAAATGAAGGGTAACACTGAAGATTCTTCCTTTTGTGCACTCAGAGCATGGAATACAACAAAGAATATGAAGGGTAACAATGGCAAATTTTCTTTGATGCATTGAAATTCAATGGAGAAAGTTGTTTGATTATCTGACATGAATTCACAAATGTAAAATTCAGAAAATGACCTCGTACTCGTTGTAGATGCATAATCCTATGGTCTCCTTTTGCTCTATATTCTACAAACTCACAAAATTACAAAATAGTAAAACCACCAACTGTAACAGTATGCTGGGTAGCTACTGTTAATACAGAAGTATTTAGGAATTATAAGAGATGGACAGATAAGAAAGAAGTTAGAAATATAGAGAGAAGGTAAAGAATAGAGAGAGAGAGAGAGAGAGAGAGATTAGAATGAGATGAGAAGATGATGTTTGTTATTAAATTTCTGAATGAATCCCCATTACATCTGATACTAACTATTTATATAAGAATTACAAGCTAACAGAATCTCCCGCTCAAACTAACAAACCTCTAATAACAGAATAACTGTATTCTGTTACATTCCTTGCCCCTTATAAAAGAAGTTTGTGAAGTTTGTGAATCAATTACATGACTTTAAACACTTAAAGAACAATTTTAAGGTATTGTAAAAGTAGGATAAGCATTTTCAAATTGTTGTGCCCATTCCCAAGTAGCTTCAGATATTGAACAGCCCTCCCATTGAACTAAGTACTGCACCTGAGCTGCATTCTGATGCTTCACTACCCTCTTTTCTAAGATAGCTACTGGTTGTATGGCCGAGGTGGGTCGAGGTTCCTTGTAACCAAGCGGGAATATGAGTAATAGTAGGCAACTCTCCTCTACATTGTTTCAACTGGGAGACATGAAACACTTGATGCACTTGAGCATTATCAGGTAGCTGAAGTTTATAAGCTACTTTTCCCACCTTGGTAAGCACTCTGAAGGGCCCAAAGTATCTTGGTGAAAGTTTTTCATTTGTAGAAGACTTCATAGTTTTCTGTCTGTAAGGATGTAGTTTGAGCCACACCCAATCACCTATATCAAAATGTCTATCACTCCTTTTATGGTCAGCTTGAGATTTCATCCTATCTTGAGCTCTTTTAAGGAAAAATTTGAGCATATGAATCATGTTTTCTCTCCTTTGCATTGATCTATCCACTGTTTCTTCAGAAGTTTCCCCAGGTAGATATTGTAAGTGTAAGGGAGGAGGTTGATTATAAACTACTTCATAAGGAGTAAGTTGTGTTGAAGTGTGAAAATTGGTGTTGTACCACCATTCTGCCAAAGGTAACCATATGCTCCAGTCTTTGGGCTTCTCACTACACATGCACCTTAGAAAGGACTCCACACACTTGTTAACTATCTCGGTCGACCATCGGTTTGAGGGTGATAGGCGATGATAGTAACGGATCTGTCCCTTGAATAGTGAAGAGAGCCTGCCAGAATTTGCTCAAGAAAACTGAATCTCTGTCACTTACAATGGATCTTGGCCATCCATGCAATTTGAAAACATTATCAAGGTAGCATTGAGCAACCGTTTCAGCTGAGTATGGATGGGTTAAAGTCATAAAATGACTATACTTACTCAGTCTATCAACTACAACAAAAATGACATCTTTGCCATGGGATTTGGGCAATCCAGATATAAAGTCCATGGATACATCAATCCATACCTCGTCGGGGAATAGGCGGGAGGTCGTAACAACCCCGGAGAAGCTACATTTTCGGTTTTATTTGCTTGACAAACCAAACAATTTCGACAAAAGTCGTAACAAATTTAGTTAAACCCTTCCAATAAAAAAGAGACTTAACTCTTTTCAAAGTAGCATCTCTCCCAGAGTGGCCTCCCATACCAGATGAATGTAACCAGTGAAGAATAGCTAACTTCAATTCATTGTCAGGACCAATTAACAACTTCTTTTTCCTCCTAATAAGACCATCTTGTAAGGAGAAAGAAGGAATTACTACTCCATTTTGCAATTCAGAAAGAAGGTGTTGAAAATTAAGATCTAAGTCATAGCTCTTCTGGATTAATTGCTGTAAATTAGAATCCAAAACAGATAGAGCTAAGCATAATACCTCAGCACCAGAAACTCTGGAAAGAGCATCTGCAACCAAATTGTCACTCCCACACTTGTATTGAATAGTGTAATCAAACCCCATCAATTTTGAGAGCCAAAATTGTTGGAAAGGTGTAGATATTTTTTGTTGTAAAAGCCACTTGAGACTCTTCTGGTCAGTTCTAATAATGAACTTGCCGACCGGTTAAGCATCTTGCTCCCATTTCGAACAGCGGTGACAAGAGCTAAGAGCTCTTTTTCATAAACCGACAGCCTTCTTCCATTTGGGACCCAATGATTTGCTAAGGAAAGCCAAAGGATGTCCATTCTGCATCAATACTGCTCCTATACTAGAATTTAATGCATCAGTCTCAACAACAAATGGTTGAGAAAAGTCAGGTAAGGCAAGAACTGGAGCTAAGCTCAGAGCTTGTTTAAGGAGCTCAAAAGCCTTCTGAGCATCTGTATTCCAAGAGAACTCTCCTTTCTTCAACAGGGAAGTGAGGGGCTTGCTAATGCAAGCATAATCCTTAATGAACTTTCTGTAATATCCAGCTAAGCCAAGGAAGCTTCTCAATTCCTTGACATTAGTAGGAACAGCCCATTTCAATACAGCATCTATCTTCCTTGGATCAGTCTGCACTCCAGTGCCTGAAATAAAGTGGCTAAGATATTCCACTTTATCCATTGCAAAAGCACATTTACTCTTCTTGGCAAACAGAAGATGTTGTCTCATCAGCTGAAACACTAGATGCAAGTGTGAAATATGATCTGCAATGTTAGGACTGTAAACTAAAATATCATCAAAAAATACTAAAACACATTTTCTAAGTAAAGGTTTTGAAAATGTGATACATCCAAGCTTGGAAAGATGCCGAGGCATTAGTTAAGCCAAAAGGCATAACTAAGAACTCATAGTGTCCATTATGAGTTTTGAAAGCTGTTTTGAACACATCCTCCTTGCTGACACTCAACTGGTGGTAGCCTGCCCTGAGATCAAGTTTACTAAACATTGTTGCTCCTGATAACTCATCAATTAACTCATCAACCACAGGGATAGGAAACCTATCTTTAATGGTCTTTTGATTTAGACTCCTATAATCAACACATAACCTCAAGGAGCCACCTTTCTTGCCAACCAATACCACAGGGGATGCAAAGGGACTACAGTTAGGCTGAATGATGCCTTGTTCTTCCATTTCATAGACCAATTTTTCAATAATATCTCTCTATTTTAGAGGGTATCTATATGGTCTAATATTGATAGGATTTGTACCAAACTCAAGAGGAATCCTATGATCATATACTCCCCTAGAAGGAGGTAATCTCGTAGGTGCGGCAAAAATATCCGAATATTCATCCAAGACTGCCTGGACTTCAGCAGGAACAGTAGCATTATCATCCTTTGCACAGTTCAAAACTCCCAAGTTATCCATGTGTGTGCTAGCCAATTGCATAAAATACAATTGAATAGACTGATTAAACATTTTCTGAGCGCCCACAATAGTCTTGACACCTTTAGGAGGTATACCTTGTAAGGTATGCTGCACACCATTAAACTCAAATTGCATAACCAGCCTCTTAAAATCCCACTTGACAGTACCCAATTCACTAAGCCATTGAATACCCAACACCATGTCACAACTACCCAGAGGAATCAACAACATGTCAGATTTAAATTCAAAGTTGTGTAACTTCCATCTAAAATCTTTACAAATGAATTGACATGCCAAATGATTGCCATCTCGCAACAAGTGACAGCTTGTGTAGCAATTGGTTCTAATTGTAACCCTAGAGTCTTGGCTAGACTTAAATCTAGGAAGTTATGAGTACTTCCCGAGTCAACCAAGTATATGTAAAGGTTTCTTCCCATACACCCCATTGACTCTCATAGTCTCGGTAGTTATGAGAACCACTCGATGCCGTAATGTAAATACAGGGGTTCCACAGTTTCAGCCTCAAAATATCCTTCCACACACTGATCACTTCCATCTTCTTCTTCTTCTGCACTAGGAATCTCAATCAAGAACAATTGAGTTTGTTTCAAATTACACCTGTGTCCCCTCTCATAAGGCTTATCACAAAAATAACATTCACCCTTCAACCTGTTTCTCCCTTCTTTCTTCCTTGGAAATATTAATTTGGGGTCTCCGAAAACTAGTTTGAAAAGGCTTGGAATAAGTAGGTTGTATAGTGTTCAGTTTAGAGGAATTAGGAGGAGTGGGTAAAAGGGGTGGTAAACCGGTCTTGTGTATTTAGAAGATGAAAAGGTTGGTTTAACCTTTGGCTAGCGAGTTATATTTTCTTCTTGCAACCTAGCATAATGAACTGCTTCAGCCATTGTTACGGGTTTGAAAGCTCTTACAAAGGGTTTTAAGTTGGGTTTTAATCCACCAATAAAAGAATCCAAGAAATAAGCATCGGGTAGAACATGATTTTCTCGCAACATCAAAGATTCTAACTCCTCAAATTCATCCACATATTCTTCTAAACTAGCAATTTGAGCAACCTTATTAAATTTCTCTACAATGTTAACCCCTACTTCATCTCTAAATCTAGCTGACAAGTCAATAACAAACTCAGTCCAGTCTACATGTTTCCTGTTAACAATATAACTAGACATCCAATGTTCTGCTTTATCAACCATGTTCAAACAAGCAAGATCAACTTTTTGATCATCCGCAATTTTGCAAAGAGTAAAATATTTGTTACACTTTTTAATCCACATTCTAGGGTTATTTCCGTCAAATTTAGGGAAATCCAGTTTAGGAACATACCCTTGAACTCGATTGAATTCATGAATTCTTGGAGAAAGAGACCCATTTCCATTTCCAGACCCATTTCCATTTCTTGAGCTGGCTTCTACTTCCTTCAATCGCTCATTCATTTCAGAAAATGTTTGCATCATTGTTTTCATGGATTCCTCAAATTGTCGAATTTGAGTTTGTTGAGCTTCCAATCTACTAGCCTGAAGCTTCAACTGCTCCTCCATAGCCAATAACTTGCGTGTTGCAGGTGCCAGAATGGTAAGAGGATAAAAGAAAATTGAATTTTAGGCGAGTTTGCTCTGATACCAATGTAACAGTTATCTTTGGGTAGCTCTTTGTTAATACGAAGTATTTAGGAATTATAAGAGATGGACAGATAAGAAAGAAGTTAGAAATATAGAGAGAAGGTAAAGAATAGAGAGAGAGAGAGAGATTAGAATGAGATGAGAAGATGATGTTTGTTATTAAATTTCTGAATGAATCCCCATTACATCTGATACTAACTATTTATATAAGAATTACAAGCTAACAGAATCTCCCGCTCAAACTAACAAACCTCTAATAACAGAATAACTGTATTCTGTTACACCAACAAAAGCCATTAAATGATTAATGATGGAGGCAATTAATTAGATCAAGAAGTTGGAGGATAATGAATAATGAACAATGAACCTAGCTGTTTAGACAAATATTAGAAGCAAAATCAGATTTATACGCGTGTATGACTGTTTAGTTTTAAAGAGACGGAAGTAAATATCTCTCTCAAAATGGTAAAGGTGCTGCATTTTATTCTTTCATTTTTCAGTTTCCACAATTGTTGAGTTGAGTAAATGGTTTTCACAAGCTTATAATATGTACCTGCCTCCATACAAAATTCATTAAAATTTACTTTCACGAGTAATAGAGAATTAATTAGAATCATACAGCACATAAACAACAGCAGAGCACCCTGTTTTCTCTCTCTCTCTCTCATCCAAATATTTTCTGAGCTATGAATGACAACAGAAGTTGGGTCAAGGTCTTACTCATATTGCTCATGGCATCATTTATCTTGAGTTTTCCTTATTATATGCAGCCAGACCCCCCTATAACAGTAGCCATTCTGCTGTCAATTATCCCCATTTCGACCTTGTTCTACTCCTTTCTTTTGGTGCTTTTCTGTTGGTGATATATGAAGGTAACTGAGGTTAAACGCCACTACCATTGCCAAACATCGACATTATATGGTATTCACCAATCAAGGCTTTGCAAGGAGAGGGTAACCTCAGGCCCTGTGTACATGTCGCACCCCACAGAGTACAAGAAAGGCTATCGTGCTGCAATGCAATTCACATCAAAACTTAGAAGCTTGAAGTTTGTTGTTTTATATGTAGAACAATGGCATTGCATTAGTGTGATTAGTCTTACAGTAATGCCTGTTGTAATACTTATTAATCATGATAATTTCAGCAATAGCTGGAAAAGTTTTGCATCATATGACGGTTTGCAAGAAAACTATGCCACCATATAAATAAAAAAGGCTCTGAGCTAAACTTCATTTCATTTCTGCTTTAAATACGTTACATTCTGAATATCCTTCTCCCAATGCTTTACTAAAATCCTTAGTTGCTCAATGCCTCAATCTAGATGAAAGCAGAACGATATCTAAAAGGACTAGCCAGCAACATGCCGGGAAGAGTTGTGTTGTTTTACCCGACATCCTTCCAGGCACAATTTGTTGGCAATATCCAAATGAAAGATCACAGACATAGCAACAATGATATAACATGCCGAAGAAGCAAATAAGTTGAGACTGTAGGCAGTGCTGGATGTACCATGTTAGTTCCACTCTAAGCAGAGATCATCATTCATCAATGAGCATAAAGCCAAAATGATGGCTTCAAAGAATATCCTGATTTCCTTCTCTGTCCATGACAAGACATGCAGAGCAGATGGAAAATGAATCAGGAACATCTGACTACCGAACAAGGGGAACGTTGAGTTCCCACCGTCAGCAGATGCAGCTATCTTATAATAGCTCAGGTAATTTGATAAGTTGTGATAATATTGAAGTCCAGGGCTAATCTAAGTTCCTACATTTTTCCGTTCTGTTCAGGGTCTTCATTGCCGGGAGAGTTTGCTTTTGCAGCAGTAATAAGCCGATTTCTATAGAGGGTTTCTAGCTCATGGAAGTATGGGCATGACTTGGCATTCTCAGAAGGTTTCTTCCCATTGCCTGTTGCCTTCTTATAATACTTATTAACATTCTCCCACTTCTCTTTGCATTTCTTCGCACTCCGAATATATCCCATTTTAGCCATCCCTGCTGATACTTCTTCCCACACAGGAGCCTTTGCGCCTAAAGTACGAAACTTGTCATCCAGAGCAGCTCGTAGAGTGATGAGCGCTTGGACTTCAGAGGTCGGCCACCTCTTATTGTTAGGATCAAACTTGTCTAGTTCACCTTGCCCCAGCATCTGAGGATCACCAACCTCTTCCCCAGAGAAAACCGGGGCAACGATAAGAGCTCGGGGACCTGTATGTCAGTGACCCCAAGAGCATTACGAATAAACGAAATAAGAGCAAGGCTACGAGCAGCCTCCTGAGCTCTAATCTGCTCCGCTCTCTTAGCACGCTCCATTTCTCGTTGATGCCACGCTTCCTCTCTAGTAATCCGCTCTTTCTCCTTCTTCTCTATCATGTCCATTAACTGGTAATGCATCTGCTCTTGCTTGTGTATAACTTGACTCATCATATTTTCTAAAAATAACTCCATCCTCTTCCTCCTCTTCTTCCTCGGCCTCCCACTCAAACTCGGCTCCTCCGTCTTATGCTCAGATTCACCACTACAATCCGACGACGAACTGATTCAAAAAACAATCCAGTCAAAATCACTGCACTCCTCCCAAATCATACAAAGCTCAACTCTTTCTTATTCTTCCTCCGTTCTAAAATAAGTGAAACACTCCACTCAAAAAAACTCTCACATAAACGGTAGAAGTGTTTCACTTATTTCAAAACCGAGTAAGCATATCAAACAACACATACATTTATTTTCCACACAACACATTTTATACTACACAAACAAACAAACAAAACAAGAAAGAAAGAAATACCTCAAGGAGAAGTTAAGGTGTGAAATTTGAGATTTAAAGTTGGAAATCAAATGAGCATCCATTTCCGACTTCATTTGTATAAGTGCATCAGCTGACGTGTCATCTTCTAACTTTTCCGGTAACCTAAAATTTCCTCCATTTTCTCCCAAATTAGACTGAAATTGAAGAAACCCTAACTCCGACGAATTACAGCCATTGATTCTGAGCAATGCGTCATCAGACGCCGAATATTCCGGCGGATTTTTACCGTTGGATCTGATAGGGCGAAGTTTCTGTGGCGCCGGAGAAGAAATCAGAGCCGTTGGTTGAGGGTAGAAGAATCCAACGGTGGAGGAAGAGTGTGGTTGAGGTTCAGGGTCAGGGAAAGGAGTTAGCTCCTCGGGAAAACCGCCACCGGGTAATGGCCGGTCAGTACTGAATAATTCTTCCATTTTTTAGCAGTGGTGACTGGTGAGATCAAAATTATTGCCGGTTGTGGTGAAATTTTTTTTTTAAAAATAAAGGATAAAACGAGAAAAATTAAAAAGTGGAGATGTAGGGGGAAAGCTGAATAGAGGGGTGAAACAAGAAATGAAGCTCTTTTGGTAAAAGTTCATTTGGTAAAGGGAGGGTAAATGAAGATGACCACACTATTTTTACACTTAACTTCTGAAGTTGTACTTGGAAGTTTAGAAATCACTGCTACAATTGTATTGATAATCAAGTTTCACAAACTATTAACCATGTTCTTAAACTATGTTAATGAATGTTAGAATTTAAATCACTCATAAGTGTCGCAAATTAGATCCTGGGGAAGGGAGTAGGATGAGCATCCTACACCTTCCCTGCTCGACGTCGTTTTATTAGTTTTAGGAGAGCCAAAATTTGGGTGGCTTTTGGCGATATTTTTGAAAGAGGGCTAGCTCCCCATTTTAAGGCTTTTGTACTTTGTTGCTTAGATCACTCACTCGTTCACTCTCTTTCTCTCTCATTTATTTTTCAAGAACCAGTTCAATTCTCTCTCTCATTTATTTTGTTCTTCATTTATTTCTCCCTGATTTTCATTCATTTCTATCATGAATTCCCAAAAGTTGATATTTGGTTTTATTTTCTGTTTTGCATTTTTAAAATTTTGCATGTTTTATGTACTCAATTTGTAAAATGGAGGATATAAGTGGAAATGATGGAATTTCAATTGATAATGTTATTCCTTCTAATGCAATGGGAGATTTAGGTGACGGAGGAGAAAGAGAAGAAGATGAATTACCAGAAAATTCTGGTATTCATTTGTTGAAGCAATTTTTTTGATGTACAAATGCATATGGTTTGTTGTCCAATAATATACGTGTGTACATTTTGTATTTTTCGGTGATCAAAAGTAATGACCATCAATGTACATTGTGATTTATCCTTATTGCGTTGGTTGTGGTACCTTTTTTTGATTACTAGCTCCACCTACAGTTGCATGTACATGTACGTACCTTGCATGTACACTTTATTGACATTCATGTACATTAACTGGTTTATAATCATTTTGTTATGTGTTGACCTTTTGTTTTAATACCTATATTGAGTTTTTTTTTTTTTTTTGTGTCTATAGAATATGTTGAGTCGAGACATCCGAATTGATACTCAAAGAGGTTGCTAATGACGAAGAAGCTTACAAATTATACAATGACTATGCCTTTAAATGTGGATTTGGGATTCGTAAGGCCAAAGTTTGTTGGAGATATGATACAAAGATCATTAGACAACGATTTTTAGTTATGCATGCATGTTAGTGAAGCTAATGTACATTTAGTCATACACAGTGAACATTAACGCAATCGTAATGTACACGGAACAAGGTCGGCTCTATAAAATAACTTGAACATTCGGTCATAACAACATTGTACATTCGGGCTTAGTAATTGAACAATCTTGCTAGAACATTTGTACATTGAGTCATATCCAAGTGAACATTCAATCAAACAATAATGTATATATTTTGAGTTATAACCGATGAACAATATCGCCTTCATAAAATGCCTTGAACATTCGGTCATAACAACATTGTACATTCAAGCATAGAAATTGAACAATCTTGCTATAACATTGTACATTGAGTCATAACCAGTGAATATTCAATAAAACAATATTGTACATTGAGTCATATCCAGTGAACATATTAAATTTCATCACTTTGAATTGTGGCACCTGGAGCACTATGAGGTATGGGACTCGTAATTGTACATATTGAATTTCATCGGTGAACAAACATCAACACACCAGTGTGCAAAGAAACAAAGATTGCAAATTACTCACTTGACATCGCCTTCGGGAATTGGGTTACTTTCACTGGGGGCTATCATTGTACATTTTGATTTTGTTAATGAACAACCACGAAGCCTAGAATTTACAAAGAAACATAATAGAATAAAAGTATTCATTTGGCATCCTAGTTGCATGTAATGTTTCACTCTCACTTGTGGGGACTGTCAGTGTCATTGTACATATATTGAATTTTAATGAACAACCATAGTCTATCATTTGTACCTTTCCCTAGTAATGTACAATCAATTTCACTTAATGTACAACAATGTAAATAATAAGAAGTAACCACAGTTTGTTTGCATGTACATAAAAATAACAATATAGTTCATATGTTCAATGGAAGTCCATTATTGTACAACAGAAAGATTAACAATGTAAGTCAATTGTTCAAATCAAATTCCATCATGCAGCCCCATAAAATCGCCAATAACACACAATGAACAATAACAGACATCCAAAGTACAATCCTTGTGATATAGTGAACAATGTGTAAAGACAGATCTTCAAAGTAGAGGTTCAGATATTTCTTCAGATTTTCCCCCTTTGCTCTCAAAAGGGTGGCCAATGGTATTTCTTCACTTTGTGCTCTTGCAACCCCAAAAAAAAACGAAATTTAGTAACTAGAGGACGAAATTTAAAAAACGAAATCATAAAACATGGAAAGAGGAGAAAATTACTCGATTGTTGGGATATTGAACGAAATTTGGGGTATTGAATGAACTATTTGCAAAATTTATGACTAATTTTTGGGATGGTGGAAGATAATTATAGTGGATTGGAAATATGGAGGTTATGGAGTTTTTGATTTTTTTGGAGAGAGAAAATGTAGAGGGAAGTGAAATGATGGAGGTTGAGTGTGGGAAAGAGAGAAGTGGTGAACAGTATATATCGGGGGAAATGATGGCGGTTGACATCAAATCAGTTATTAAATGGTGAACAGTAACTGTCAAATCATTTACTTTTTGAATTTTCGACATGTACACTGGAAGTAAGGGAATGTACATTGGCTGTCAAATCAATTACTTTTTGCATGTTCATTGGTGCGTTTTATTCTTCTTGCCTTGCGTTTTGGAGCTGGTGTAGGATGCTCATCCTACACCTCATACCAACATCTACTTATTGCATAAGTGGTTGTGTCCTTGGTGATATACGCAAACTGAGCAATAAGTCCTTTTGTTGTGGTAGTTTGCGTTATTCCAAGGATAGCCAAGGAGGTAAAAGGTGATAAAGTAAAGAGATGTGGCGGTCTCCCCACTGTAGAGTATTATAAGTGGAATTTTGATGGTTCGAAGCTAAATACCTGAGGTTGCTTCCTTTGGGTTCATTATTAGGGATCTTCGTGGTCAAGTTGTCATTAAGGATGTTAAATCTCTGTCCAATAGGATTTCTATTTTAGCTGCAAAAGCTTGAGGTATGCGTGAATGCATTAGGGTTGCACTCTCTCTAGGGTCAAAAAACATCTGTATTGAGGGAGATAATTTGGTTGACATCTACTGCCTTAGAAAATGTTGGAAAATGCCTTGGAAAATTGACAATTTTGTTTATGATGCACTTATGGATTTAGGTTTCTTTTCTAATGTTATAATCAACCATTACTTTAGGGAGGCTAATCAAGCAGCGAATTTTTTGGCTCACAAGGGTCAATCGTGTCTTACTCTTCAACAATGATTTGAGATTGATGATCTTGTGTTCCTTTCTATCATCCGTAAAAATATGTTAGGTTGGTCCTATTACAGGGATTTGCCTAGGTTTTTCTTTCTTTATAAAAAAAATTAATCCTTTTGTTGTTCCTTTGCTTAGGGTTAATAAGAAGACTAATTTTAAGTAACTATTACCACCTCTAAAAGCTGCACATCTCGTGCTAATGTCTATATCAATGCGACACGTTAAATAAAGAGAAAGGTGAATAATTTCCCAAACTCACATGACCATCATTTCCACCATTCGTGGATCTCTTGCCTTGGCTGCAATCAATCAAAAAGTTGCTTTCAACTTGACGAGAAGCCAATCAAGGTGAAAGTGATAATTTTTTCTTCAAATTTGTATAAGACAAGAACAATATAAATCCAAGTTGCGGAAAGGGTGAAATTTGCTAGTGATGTGATAAGAATAGCCTTAAATCTTGAGAATAGGGATGTAGGATAGAGCTAATCAAGGTCGACCAAGCCCGCGGGCCCTGCCCGACATAGGCGGCTCGACCTGCCATTTGATCACCTCTAATGTAGGATTATTGTCTTTCGTAACGACAACACTATTAGACAGGGAGATCTTGTCAAGCGCCATGTCGATCTATTGTTTGTACTCTAAACTGTTAAATTCTAAAAGTCTTTTAAAATAACTCGCCCGAAACTATTTGTTGTTTTCCCGCAACCACCTTAAAAACATACGTGAGTTGCTAGTCCTTTGCCATCAATAAACATTGTCATCCAAATTTCCAAGACACATCAATAATGATACCTTAAATCCAAAACATCTATTGAAACTGAGCGAGACCCGATTAACCTGACTCAAAACCTATTTTGACCCAAAAACGACAACCAAAAATTAACTACAACCCAAAAATGAACCTCCTATATTCCACGAGAATCAGTCAAGCCTAAATCGACCCAAATTGATATAGGCTGAACACAAGTGTCATATCATCATGTATTTGAGATTTACTAATATATATTTATATTTCAAAAGATATTGTTAAATTAACCTATCTTTCAACGTTGTGTAAAGTACGAAAGAGAGATGATGGCCAATATAAATTTTTGTTATTTTCCTCATCAATCAGGTCGACCAATCTATCATATATGCAAATGGAGCAAATGCATTAATTTAGAAGAACCCTTACATGGCAAATTATGAAAGTTTTTCATTATTTTTTTTAGAAGAGGGAGTAGTAGGAAACATTTGATACTCAAATTACTCCAAACAGTCCCACAAGATATCATCAGCATAGCAAGCATAAACTTAGTGGAGTAGTAAGGGGTCAAATAATTTGTAATTTGCAAACCTCACACCACATTAGATTCTAACTCTTCCCCTAAAGCTTAGAGCAAGCTAATGATTTAAAGAAGAGCATTATTCTTTGTCATTATTGTTGACGTATACAAGTATGCATGTCGTCAAGAGTTCTAGATAACACTATGGTTAAACTACTTCATTAAAAGAGAAAATGTAATGGGTTTGAATTGTATGATGAAGAATAACTCCTTTTGTTGGTTTGAACTTTGGAATTAGGCTGCTGAAGAAGTTAGGCAGACGAGAAGAATGAAAAAAAGGGGTGCTGAAGAAGTTGTAGTAGTAGGATCAGATGTAGATAGGAGATAGTTGGGATAGGCTTGAATATTCCAAACACACTTTTAAGAACTTATTTTTATGAAATACGTGGCCTTACATTATACATTACATTCTCATAAATCACGCCACAACAACTAAACGTGCTTCCAAACATAAATAGTAAGATCAACTGCTCCATATTGTTATGCTATACGTAGATGACAAAAGTTGATTAGGCTACCAAATCATCTTCTGTGAAAATTTTCTAAGTATTTTCTTTCCTTTGACCCAATTCAATACTTAGACTAATCTGTTATATGCCCTTCTTCCTCCCTCTTTCTCTTTTTTTCTCTTTTTTTTATAAATATTTTTATATCATTGAGAGAAAATTGAAGAAAAAGACAACATATATTACTTTGGCTTCAAATAACGAACAAATCAAAGTTTGACTCTTATAAGTATCAAAAACTGTAGCTTTGAGTTATGATGTGTAACTAATACCTACAATTTCTTGATTTTTTCGTTTTTGAATTATGATGTGTAACTAATACCTACAATTTCTTGATTCTTTCTAAGATGTATTTTTCCATATACATTGTTAAAAGTTTTTCTAATATGTATAGTTATAGAGATTAACAATCAAAATCGACTAGAAAATATCAAGATAACTTGCTATTAACTACAAAAGTGTAAAATTAATGATTAAAAGATGTACAATGTAGGAAATCAGACTCATTATTTAATCTTTTACGTACTTGTTGTAAAATATTTGAAATTACTCACAATTTAATCTTTTACAAATTTGTTCATTGTAAAATATTTGAAAACCTATAATTTCACATGGTATTAAACTTTGATTTTTTTTTTTTAACCGTACTTTACGTAGAAGCAAGGCGAGGGTCATCTCAACTCTCAAAATAAGAAGTATATGTGACATATACTAAGGTAACTTGCCATTATAATATTGATTAAGATAGAAGATCATCAACAATCTTTGCTTGGTTTTCTAATTCTTACAATCTTCAGTTTTACAAGATTGTGACACCAGACAACGACAAGGTTACATTTATACAAGGAACAGTATAAAGATTGTCATTGTTCTTTGTACAATATTCTAATACAAGAAAGTCAAAATGTTTGGTAAATATTAATTATCTCCATAGGGCATTTGATTAAGGCAAGGCTGCCCTATAAAAGCAAAGGCCACATTATATTGCTGATTCATTTGCTCCCAAGTCCCAACAAACACATTACTATTACAACGGAAGAAACTTAAGACGATTAAACAGAATTCTAACAGAACCACAAAGAAGATGACCAAATTTTGCGGCTACCACAACCACAACATCCTTGTGATGTTGCTTGCAGCTCTAATATTGGCTTCAATGATGCTCAGCTCTCAATGCCGCCTCATCGTCAGCCAACTGCCCGGAGAAGAAGACGATCTAGGGATGAAGTGGGCACTCGAGATGTCGAACCGAGATGAGATAGTGCAACTAGCTGGGTATGGCGAAGAAAAACTCTCCACCGTCCTCATCACCGGTCGAGTTGTTTGCAACAAGGCTTGTTTAGCAACTAAACATAGCAACCAGCACCAGCTTTCACCACAGCCTATCTCAGGTGTGTACTACTATAGTATTTTTACATGATGTTTTTAGCACCTACTTGTCTCATGCATTTCAAACGCTGCTATAATCACTATTGAAAGGATCATCTTGCGAAATCATGATATGTATGAGATACAGGTATAGTTTTTGCAGGAAAGTTCCATGAATTGTCCTTCGACGAATCCCTCCTAATTACCCCCCTCCCCTCAAAAGCTCAAAATAATAAGAAACCACCACTAAGAAAAAGAAGATTAATTTCCAAATTTTTGGGATTTTGAATACAGATGAAGAGTCTCTTTTTGTTGGCAAGACTTAGGATTAAAGTTTAACTGCTTGTTGCAAGAGGCTTTTCGCATGGTGTGACAAGTTACCATACAGTACTCACAATAAAAGAAAAAGTACAACACGTTAAATTATACTCAAGACCAGTATTATCAACGTTGTTTTAGTTTTTTTATTGTCAAATGGAAGGTAAAATTCAAACTTTAGACCAAGCAAAGGGAAGTGAAGATAACATCATACGATCATAAGTAAGCAATCAAAAGAAGAGGTCCTCAACTAGAAACAATAAAAAAGCCTTATGTCAGAACAAACAACTCGTTAGATAATCAACTAATTCAAAGATTTTCTTACGACTTTTTAACGTCTCCTACACATGGATCTTCAATGAAAACGTTATAAATTCTACGGTTTACTAATTTTTGATATCTTACATCAATTTTTGCAGGGGCCTTGGTGGGAGTTGCATGTCATACCAAGAAAGGCAAAAGCACCAGTTGGGTTAAAGCTGTTACAGACAATTATGGAGACTTCACAATTGACCTTCCCTCTCATCTACATGGGATCCCAAACTTGGACAAGGCGTGCTCAGTTAAGATCCTAGATCTACCTAAGGATTCATCTTGCCATCAATCAGCTTTTGCTAGTAAACACAAGGAGATCAAGCTAGCATCTACCAGAAATGGAAAGCGTACATATACAGTAAGAGGGTTGGCACTGCAGCATACACTGCCTGAGAATTCAGCAGCTTGCATGAAAGAACAGAAGGATGAGCAATAGATGTCATAGTAAGTGGCATTTCAAAGTAATTGCACAGGTGAAGTGGCTGAGAAACCCAAATATTGTATGATGGCTCACTCGGATGGCGCTATTGTCACAGCAATGAGTCCCACGTTTCAATTCCACCTACTTACGTTCAGCACCAAGTTGGAATACTTTTCTAAAAGAAAAAAAAAAACATATAGAAGTATGACAATATATACCACTATGTATATTACATGTATATATATGTAATTTTGCTGCACCTTTGGTGATGTACCTTATATATCATTGTGGATTGTCATAAAAGTGTTTCTTAATACACACACCAAGAGCCACTTCTCAATTCTCATACATAATAGCATGCATCATACTAGAAAAAACTACACATTTAAACATAAATTACAATGCTTGTGCTCCAAAAATAAAGTTTTATACTCCCTTGAGAAAAAATCTTTGTGCAGCTTTAGATAATCAAAGATACGTTCCATAGTCAATAAATGATCCTACTTCCAATACCTGGAGAACATCAGGAATTCTGGGCAGCACTCTGCTTCCTTCCAGCTATAATATACTTGGCAACATCAGCACAACAAGTAAGCTTATCAGCTACTTCCTCGGGGATTTCAACAGAGAACTCTTGCTCAACGGCCATAACGAGCTCCACTCTATCCAAGCTGTCCAAGCATAGGTCCTTTTGAAAATTAGTTGTTTCATTTACCTGTTTGAAAGAAAAGTTACACTAACTAATTGGACAAATCAATTACTCTTCACACCTTCTTAGCCTCAAGTGAGGATGCAATCGAATAGCTAGAACATTCCAGCAAAACATAAGCGAGTGTTGCATATAAGTTCCGTAATCAGAGCAATGCAAGCTTATTATGAACAGAACTCTTCATTGAACTAACCTTAGCAGTGTCAGTTTGGTTAAACTTCTTGACCAAGCCAATCACTCGATCCATTACACGGTCATCGCCCTCGTTTCCCACCGTAGAGCACAATTGCCTGCTGTATTTGCTTAGTCCACTAGTATTTTCAACGAGTGACCAATTTCTCAAAGAGGCCTGAAGTCTAACATGCCTCAGAATAGAACTCTTCAAATTCTGCATCTTCTAAATCAATAATATAAACCCATGAGCTCAATCACTATTAAGAGACATTGAGATGACGTTAATGTCGACGCCGCCGTAAAAAATGTAAAGGCAGACAAATAACAACCAGTTTTCCCAGATAAAAGGAGATGTCAAACATTCATGTGAAATGTTATTATATTACTGATTTACTGCTACACTAAAAAAAAAAACAGCATAATAAGTCTATGATTAATAGGAGTAACTGATTTGACTAAATCAACACAAAAACATTAAATAACAACACAACAATCTTACTCTAGGACAAGGACACCCAGCAATGACAATCTTACTTTATTACTGCTACACTCAACAAATAACAATAAAATTAGTCTATGATTAATAGGAGTAACTGATTTAACTAAATTAACACAAAGACCAAAAAAATTGATCAAGAAAGCATAAAAAACAGCTAAAAAAAAAGCTGTACTTCACTAGAGAAGTGAAAATAATCGAGTTGATCACTCGTATACAAAAAGAATCGAACTTGGGTCGAAGGTCGAGTAAACAAGCAATTGAAAAATTAAACAACTTATACTTTATAAAATGACGATAAAATCAAAATTAAACACTTTAAATAAAATTGTCATATGATAAATTGAAGATAAATGAGAAAAATGCGAGTTTTTTTTTTTTAATACCTTGGCTGCCTTTGAAAATGGCGTTTGAACTGAATGTTGTCTGCTAAGTGTTTGCGTAAATGCCTCAGAGAGTCAGAGATGATAGAACCCTTGCTGACTTGCACTTTGTTCCAAGGTCAGCTCTGACCTCTAATTTGGGTTTGTTTTTTAGCACAAAGGGCTGGACTGCAATTTAATAAATATAGCAATATTTGATATATTCTTGGGAAATTTCCTCATGTACCCCCTGAGATTTGACGTAATTTTCAAATTACCCCTCACATTTGGAATTCCTAGATCTCCTGAAGCTTTGTGTTTGCGAATGAATCACTTCTTAATGATGGAGCAACCCTAACGCTATTAGTTTTTTTTTTCTCCCCTCTCCATCTTCATCTTTCCTCCCACCATCCTCCATTAATGACATTCAAAACCTTCAATTTTCTCTCTCTCCTTCCCATCTTCATCTTCCTAAATTCTTCCTAAATTCTCAAAAATGAAAATCCTTCTTAAATTAATTTCAACACTCAATACAACAATTTAAAACATTAATCAAAATTCAAAACAACAACAATTAATCGACTTAAACATAATTGAACAAGAAAAAACACAAATAAAGTCAGAAAACTAAAATCTAACTAATAACCTGAAGGATTGCGTCAATGACAGTAATACTCCCGCAAGTTTTTCCGTTGATATTAGCAGCCCAACTATGGCCATTATATGAGGAGAGAAAAAAAAGTGGGAAAAAAAAATGGCGGAAGATGATGAAGATGGATTTTAATTTTTAGAATTTAGGAAGATGAAGATGGGGATGAGAGAGAGAAAATTGAAGGTTTAGAATGTCATTAATGGAGGATGGTGGAAAGAGAGATGAAGAAGATGAAGATGGAGATGGGAGAGAAAAAAACTAATGGCATTTAGGGTTCCATCATTAGTAAGGGTATCTTGAGCTCAAACACAAAGTTCGGGGGTATCGAGGAATTCCCAAATGTGAGGGTAATTTGAGAATTACGTCAAACCTCGAGCACTGAGGAAATTTTATATTGCCTGTTCTTTTGGGCAGAACTGAACTGAAATTATGCCAAAAAAAAGGGGCTAGGAGTATTTCTCTTTTTGGACTTTGATTTCGTTTTCTCCACCTATCTAATGTAAGCTTATATGCTTAGTATACTTGGCAAATAGCTATCCTTCTCTTGATACAAACATAAAGCTCGGTTTAAAAACCCAAAGTATATGTTCAATTAAGTTACCAAGATAAGTTTGGCTTAGTGGTTGGGATTGCGCCTTCCAACCTTGAGCTTGGCAGTTCAATTCCCATTAGGGGTACTTTGAGGGTAGGAATTTTCCTCTACCATCCCCCGTACTCTCAGTGTCTAGCTCACTAACCCTGACCGGGTTGACCTGTGCGAGGTTCCGGTCCAGTAGGGTAACTCATATTACCAATAAAAAAAAAATTGATATGGACGTGAATTCTCTCTTTAGTGAAGTTTTCAAAAACCCAAGAATCTTGAAATAAAGATGGTTTCTTGGATGATTCTTTATGAAGCACACTCGAACACAATAACAAAGCTATTTGATCGAACACTCATGATCTCTCAAAAGGTTCTTGATTCAATTAAGTCACTCCTAACTTAATTAATCAATCACTAAATTTAAATTCAATGGTTTTTGCAAGCAAGAATTCACAAGCATAAGTATGAATACTCACAAAAATTATGAATGAATTAACTAACTTGAACGAACTACAACTTAACTATTTATACTCGACACTATAACTCCTACCATGCTTAGGACAAATCCCTGAGTCATGCTACTAGTGAAACTCTTAAAGATAACAACTAATATCAAGATAATAATAATAAAAGAGTCTTAATAGCTTGTTTAAAGGAAGAGAAAAGAAGAGAAAAGAAGGGAAGATAAAGGGAAAAAAAACTTGACTTCCCATGTTTGGTTTAAATTTTCTCTTTCCTCTCGACTTCCCCCACTTTTGGGAGGAAAGGAAAGTGAAATTTTATTAAAGAGTCTTTTCTTCCAATTCCTTCCATTTTCTCTCACTTATATATTTTTTTATTGAACCAAACATTGAAAACTAACAAATTTCCTTGCACTTCCTTTCTTTTCCTTGCAAATTTTTTCTATGAAACAAGTTGTAAAGTGCTCGAAACAAGAAAAACCTATTCCAAGTAGAATAGTAAAAACTTGTGAGTCAAAACCTAAAACAACTAGGATATGGAGAGTCCTACTAGAACTCAACTAAGGCATGAAACACACGCCCAACACTCTTAACAGAACTAGGAGAATGCATTCTAAACTTTCATTTCCCCACTCATGCACTGTTGAAACTTTCCCAAGTTAAACAAGTGAGAAATTCTTGACTAGAAGCAAACAAGTTGAACCCCATTGTACCCAATACCAAGTCCCTCTTGAATAGTCGCCTTTGAATCCATATAAAAAGTTAAATTAAATTTAGTGTAATTATTGTTCACAACGTCAAACTTAGGTGTTGTTTGGTTGGAAGCTATTTCCCTTGGAAATACAAGTTCCTAGGAAATACAATATGGTGTTGTGTTTGGTTGGAGGGACATGAGAGAAGCATAGGAAATACAAATTCCAAGGGAAATACAATTTCCCATGGAACATGGGAAATCAGTCATCAAGCCCCCCCTTGGTGAGTAATTTCCTAGGAAATGCAATTTTCTATGGTGTCAACCAAACAATTTTGCATAATTCCTAAGGAAATTAACAAGGGAAAAAATTTCCCATGAAACCCATGGGAAATTACTTGCCATGTGAACCAAACGAGGCCTTTTAGACTACCAATATTTAATGTATAACTATTTTAATATAATTAAATACGATTCACCAAATATAATATAATTAAATACTGAAGTTGAGGTGGTGGAGTAGTGGCATCACTTTCCACCTCTGAGGTCTAGGGATAAACCTCATGAGACTCATTTGAGGAATTCCCCTGATCCCCCTCAAATGAGCCCCATTCATCTTACCTTTATATACAGATACCCACTAATGGAGGTAGAATTTTCTTCCAAGATGTGATATTGAACTAAATAAGGTATACTAAATTTGGCAATGTATATCATGACATTGTGTTATATCATCGATAAAATCACTTATGCATTGTCATGATATTTATTCATTATTTTCATATATTTATAAAGAGTTAATTATATCGAAATGATGCTAGATGGCACAAAATGATCATCACTAATACAGAGAGTGGCTACTTGATGATACTGAGTCGAAATGGTGTTACACGATGCTGAAATATCATCGGTAACGCAGAGTGATGGTTGCATAATAGCAAATAAGTGATGAAATTAAGAGAAAGAAAACCAATAAAAAAGACAAAGATATTCATGATTATAATTTATTTATTTTTTTGAACGAATGCCCACAAGGGCAACTAAATATCATTTAAAGAACTATCTGAACCCAACAAAGAGTCAATACAAGAAGGAAAATCAATTAACCAAACTTTTCTACCTAAGACCCAAGGCAAACAATGAGCTAGCTCATGAGCAACCATATTGCCATTCCTACTTACAAACCTCCAAGACACAATATCTAACATTCTACTAGCATGAACTATGTCATCAAGAATAAGATGGAAGCTACTCTGATCTCGCACTTTTGAAGAAATTGCGTTAACCAGGTTAAGACAATCACTTTCCACAACCACATTTCGAAACCCGAACTCCATAGCTAGTTGAATACCAAACAACATAGCCTTTGCCTCAGCAAATAATGGCTCCCAACAGTCCTCCACCTTCCATGCTGCAACCACCAATGCCCTGCCATCCATCTCCTTGATTATCGCACCAGCTGACACACCCAAACCCTCCACGCACCCCCCATCCACATTGAGCTTAACGAATCCCTCTCCAGGTGGTGACCAGCATTGCCGAGCAGCTAACCCCACGCTCACCCCATGTCGGTCTTCCACACGAAGCTCCGCCAAGAGTTTATGCACATAGGTCATCGTTTGATGGGGATCACAAACCTCCCCTTCAAACAACCATCTATTCCTCGCATTCCAAATAGCCCAAACATATGGTCATCAAGAGCCCATGTTCCAGGCGAGGGGAGTTGCTCCCGGACACGCTATTGCCAAGTCCCCGAAACTGTGATAAACCCCTGCCACTACTTCGCCTACACCACTTGAATCCCAAATAAGCAATGCATATCTGTTTCATCCTCCACCACACAAAGGTTACACAATGGTTCCATACTTGCCATATGCTTACTCAGACCCCTTTGTGTCGGCAAAGCCCCACGACAAGCCCTCCAAAAGAAAAGCTTAACATGGGGAAGAGCATTAGCCTGCAATATCTTACTCCGTAAATTAGAGCTTGTTGACGATGAAGCCGTGCTCTCGCCATCCAACTCACCAAAAATGGCTCGGTAGGCCGAACGGACATAGTAGTCTCCGTCTTTCTCCAGATTCCAACATAAAACATCATTAGGAAGACGGGAACTAAGAGGAATGCTCAAGATACGCTCTCGCTCAAAAGGGAGAAATAGCTCATTAATGAGAGGGACATTCCACTCAGCGGATACAAGATGAATAATTTCACAAACCTTAAGATTCTCGCTCGCGGTGCCTTGTGGAGAAATAACCTTGCGCGATTGAGAACCAGGAATACCACGGACTTGACCATACCGATATATTCAACCCATCACCCACTCGCCATCGAGCACCCCTTTGCACCACCCATTTCACCCCCCAAATCCCGCACCAGGAATAGCTCGGATTCCGCCCAAGCTCGAAATTCAAATAATCTCCATTAGGATAATAGTGAGCTTTCAATATTTGAGCCACCAAACTATTAGGAGATTGCAAAAGCCGCCAAGCTTGTTTACCTAGAAGAGCTGCTTTAAAACACTTGAAATCACGAAGGCCCAATCCCACTGCTGCCTTACGGCTACACAAGCACTTCCAATCCAACCAGTGAATTTTCCTTTTCCCCTTCTTTTGTCCCCACCAAAAACTTGACACCATAGAACGCAATTCATCACAAAAAGTGGAAGGGAATTTAAACACACTCATCGCATAGGTCGGGATAGATTGGGCCACTGCCTTAATCAGAACCTCCCAACCCGCCTTTGATAGATTCATCCATTTCCACCCTTGTAGATGCTTCCGCACTTTCTCACGGATACCCTTGGTAATTACCTTCTTCGATCGTCCCACCACTATAGGAAGACCCAAGTACTTATCATGGATATCCATGGCTTTTACACCTAACAAGGCAGCTAACTCGACCTTATTCGCCGCAGGCACTCCTTTACTAAACGACACAGTAGTCTTATTAAGGCTAACTAACTGTCCTGACGCAAGCTCATAAACCCTCATAGCCTTCTTGATCGCAGCCACCCCTTCTACATTTCTGTGAGAGAAGATAAGACTGTCATCTACGAACAACAAATGAGAAATAGAAGCAGCAGAAGGCGCGACCTTAATTCCATGCAAAGACCCTATTTCTACCGCCTACGACAACAATCCAGATAAAGCCTCAGCACACAAGATAAAAGGATATGGGGGTAAAGGATCACCCTAACGTAAACCCCGAGAAGGGGTAAACTCCCCTGAAGGTGCTCCATTTATAAGAACCGAAAAGGAGACCGACGAAACACAATGCATCACCCGATCTATCCATCGATCAACAAACCCCAATTTTTCCATCACAACACGCAAAAAGCATCACTCAACTCTATCGTAAGCCTTCTCCATATCCAACTTCAAAACAAAAGAACCCACCTTACGACATAATTTCTTTATATAATGAAACATTTCAAGGGCCACAAGAATATTATCAGTGATAAGCCTCCCGGGAATAAAAGCACTTTGATTAATCGAAGTGACATCTGGTAAAATAAGCTTCAAATGATTTGCCAAAACCTTGGTAATCAGCTTATACACCACATTACATAGACTAATAGGCATGAACTCAGTCATTTTATCAGGCGCCTTTTTCTTTGGGATCAAAAGAAGGAACGTCTTATTAACTTATGCTGGGATAACAACCCCTTGTAACACAACAAGAACAAGAGAAGTGACAGCAGAACCAACGATATGCCAATAAGTCTGAAAGAAAAGAGAACACATACCATCCGGCCTGGGTGCCTTTAAAGGATGCATCTGTTTCAAAGCGACATAAACATCATCCGCCGAATAGTCAGCAGATAACACCTCATTCATATCCTCCGTCACTCGTTTGTCAAGACCCTCCAACGCTTCCCCGAACTCCGTAGGCATTGAAGATGAGAACAAGTCCTGGAAATAGTTATGAGCAACCAACCCCATAGCCTGAACACCTTCGTGACGAACACCATCTTCCTTCAATAAGTGCGTAATGGAGTTCTTGGTCCTCCGTTGAGAAGCTTTCTGATGAAAAATTTTCGAGTTACGGTCACCCGCAAAAAGCCATATCGATCTCGATCTCTGCCGCCAATACACCTCTTCATAATGAATCAAATCCGAAAGCTCCCGAATAATCTTGCGTCTCTCTCGCACCTGCGACTCGGACCTCCCACCTTGATTCAGTTTATACAACCTTTTACACTTCTTTCTAATTTCCCGAAATACCTAGGCAAACTCCTTATTGCTCCACCTAGTGAGATCAATTTCACATAAAAAAACTTCCCCTCAACCGAAGCACCCCCAAACAACCAAGCATTTTCCACTACACGCTTACACCCATCATTCTCAGTCCATAATTGTTCAAATCTGAACAGTTTCTCTTCTCACCTTCCTCACAATTCGGAGCACTAAATAGAAGTTTAATCGGAGCATGATCCGACCAATCACGGTCAAGATTAACAAGATGGCTGGTAGGAAACAAATCTAACCATTTTCAGGATGCTGGAGCTCTATCAAGACGACATTGAACGTTATCATCCCCACTTTGACCGTTATCATATGTGAATCCATGGCCTGAAAAGGAAACATCATGAAGACAACACAAATCCACCGCTTTATAAAATTTTCCATCTGCCAAAGAGCTCTAACCCTACCACCTTTCTTCTCATAGTCAAATAGAATTTCATTAAAATCTCCTATGCAAACCCATTGTTCGTCAACCTGACCTGAAAAAGTTTCGAATACAAATACCTGTTATGGATTTCAGGCCATCCATAGAAACCAGTTAGACGCCATGAAGTTGGACTAGACCCATCTCGGACCCAAACATCAATATGGTGCAAGGACATAGAACGCAGCTCTACAACAATATCCTTGAGCCAAAATAGAGCTACACCACCTGACCTTCCACAACTAGCCCACCATGACCACCCAGCTTCGAATGAATTTTAAGCATTTCTCTACTACTCAACTTCATCTCTATCAAGAAAATAAGAGACGGGGCCTCCCTCCGGACAAGGTTCCGAAGGTTATTAACTCCAGGATTATTGCTCAGCCCCCTACAGTTAAAACTTAAGAGATTCGTTGGACTCGGCGGGGCTAGTCCTCACCAACCGCTGCCAAAACAATGTCATAATCATTTGTCACCCCTCCATTAGGACTCAAACGACATTTCTTTTTAACACCCCTCCCTGCACTTTCCTCATTTACACCAATGTGACTCGATTTTCTTTTGTCCCCACTTTCATCCTCAGGAGCCACTGCCTCCAAAAATCTAACATCCCCCCCTATGAGACCCTCTTTTAACAATTTGAACTTCACGAAGCTTTTGAGTAGCAGCGTCTAAACTAGGACGTGAAACGAGGGGCTGCTGGAGACTTATCATCTAATTCTGATATAGGATCATCCAATTCTAATATAGGATCATCCCTTTCTTGGCTGAAGACCATAGTTGCATCTAGGTTGGATAATGAGCCTTCTTTAATGTTTTCCCCAAGGTTTGTACCTGAAATTGAGTTGGCTTTGAGCGACTTTGCCGTAGTTTTAACAGTTGGAGTAATAATGTTCACTAGAGGAAAAAAGCCCAAGGGCTGCGGTCAAAAGGGGCCCAAGGGCTGCGTTTTTTGACCGCAGCCATTGGACTAGCAGCCCTTGGCATTTAGGAAGGGCTGCGGTTGTTAACCGCAGCCCTTAACGCATAAAGGGCTGCGGTCAAGGCAAAAACCGCAGCCTTTGTGACCCAAAAAAAATTAAAAAAAATTTTTTTTTTTTGCATTTTTTTGTCCTAAATGTTCCCAAACAGTTATATATATATATTAGTATCATAAATTATTTTTTTTACACAAATATAGAGAAAACAATAACTGAATTACATTAGTTTGAGGTTGCCCTCGAGTGTTCAAATTGCAATATATGAGCAGGATCACAAATACAAACTAGTATTACAACAACTCCACCAAGACTAGCATCCGGATCCCTCGAAAGCAACTTCTCTGGAGATGATAGAACCTGGCAAATAAAACCAAAATCGCTATAATTTGGAGGTGAACCCGGGGGTGTAACGGGGTCTTCTTTGGGCGGTGGGGAAGCTGGGGGGTGTAGCAGGGCGGGGGTGAGGGTGTAGCAAGGGGGGCAGCAGGGGGAGCGGGGGGGTGCCGGCGGTGTGGGGGGCCGGGGTGTAGCAGGGGCGAGGGGGTGCGGGGGCAGGGGGGTGCCGGGTTGGAGTGGGGGTCTGCTTGGCGGTGGGGGGTGGGGGTGTAGCGAGGGGGAGCGAGGGGGTCTTCTTGGGCGGTGGGGGGCTAGGGGTGTAGCGAGGGCGGGGAGTGAGGGTGTAGCAAGGGGGGCAGCGTGTCAGACAAGTCTCTATACCTATAGTAGAACATTACAAGCCATGGAGTCTCAACATTACAAGACAAGTGATAGACATGGATAATAGAATTTGGTAATTGAGCAAGAAAAACACCAAAATTATTGAAGTCTCAAGATACTCAAGCTCAAGTTCTTCCTGCCACCTCAGCAACTAGAGCTTATTAAGTTATACAAATTTGTTACAAATCAGTTAGTTAGTTAATTAACTTCCTCTAGAAGTCTCTATTGTAATTCTTACATTCCTCCCTTTCTAGCTCTTGTATATATATATATTAATCATGCTGTAATTCTATGAGGTTAATCATCATAAACATTTCATTTCCTCTCTTCTACATTTGAACTCTCCCTAAAATGATTCTACATTTATGAAATTATAGAAAATAAGTAGCAGTTTATCTCTAAATTGAAAGAAAAGGAAGAAGAAATTACCAAGTCACCCTCAATCATGTAGGTGGAAACTTTATCTCTAAAATGATCATGTCGGAATTCTAGCGAGTGGCGGTGTGCGCTAATGTTGCTAGGTAGCAGAGTGGTGGCGCGGTGCTGATCTAATGGTACGGCGACAATTGCTGCAACACAAAGCAGAGGAGATGTAGAGCAGGGAGAGGAGAGCAACAATATAAAAGAAACAGTACTAATAACTCGAACACAATCCATTTTATCTTCGAAATACTCAACAAAAGAACCAAAATTTACCAATAATATAATAACTGATCATACAACTCAGTTTAGTAGTACCTGACAGATTGGCTGTCCAGCTCGCTCAGGATAATCTCCACTGACCCTTCCACTCCTTACCACCAGAATAATGTCATCATCTTCAGATTTAAATAAACTTATACTATACTTTAATTACCATTAAACTTACTATTAACATAATCAAAACTCACAAACATAAAAACCCAGCTAAAATTAGACGATCATTCAACAAACCCATAATTACATTACCAAAAAAAAAGGCAAGATCAAACAATAAAATCGACAATCATACAAAAAATAATGGAAAGAATTGCATCTTACAGCGGAAGTAGAACGATCACGAGGATGATTAAAGCGACAACGATCGGCATAGCCACAAAAAAAGGAGCAATGGGAGGGGAGGGCTGGGGGTGTGTAGGGGGTAGTAGGGGGCTGGGCTAGGGGTGTGCAGGGCCGGGGGCCGGGAAGGGGTGTACAGGGGTTGGGGGGCCCGGGCGGGGGTGTGTGGGGGGAGGCGGGGCGGGGAGGCTGGGCATGGGGGAGTGCAGCAAGGGGGCAGCAATGGGGGGGCTCGGGGTGTGCGGGGGGGAGCTCTGGAATTAAGTGATCATGTCCAATCTGCATGAATGCAGCAGTAATCCTAAATTTAACTGGTAATGAGGAAGACTACCACGAGCCACAACATCAATTTATACTCGGTAACTCGGATCCACGCAATAACAATAAGCATGATATTCGGGCGAGCGAGAAGATTATGAAGAGAACGAATAAGAAAAAACAGATCAGAGCAATAATTTCGCGGACTCCATGTCTAAAAAATCAGCCCTCTTCTACCTTTTCATCAGCATATCTGGAACTTCCCATTCATAGAGGTGTACCCACATTTATCATAAAATATTATAAGAAAAATCCCACAATTAATCATCACAGCCAAATTAGAACCTTAATTCTTAACTTGCCACACTCAATTAACATACACATTTTCCCCCATTCTCAACTAATTGCAAATTAACACACACACACACTACCCAACACGCCACATTTACACTACTTGCATAAATATTCCAATAACAAAATGATGTTAGGTTTCCCTGTAATGTTCTTGCTAAAATGGAGGCCCTTTATCAATCAAAATCAAGCTATATTTCTCATTTTCCATCATTGGTAACTTAAATGCAGTTATAACCTTAGTTAGTTTCTACTTTCTACTCCATAATCCAGCACAATTTCCGACAGATCAAATAATTGAAATCAAACCCAATTCCCATTTCGCAAGAATATCAACGAAAACATTCAACCCAGTTCCTCAAACAATCCAAATGACAAAAAATTAGTTAAATTCGCGAATGTTACCGAAGAAATTGCAGAATCTGAAGAAGAGGAAGCACTATAATTTGGGTCGCTCCGAGTAGTGGACATAATTCCAGCACCCCGACACGACATAGGAGAGAGGAGGAGCAGCGCGGCGGCTGAACGCGAGCAGCGACAGTAGAAAGGCTCCGGCGAGAGTAACGGGGTGCGAAGAGAGAGAGTAACGGGGAGAGAGGGGGTTTGGGGGCTTCTGGGTTTTTGCTTTTGCAATTGATGAAGGCGAGCCGAGATTAGGAAGGCTCTGGCGAACCGAGGTTAGGAAGGCTCCGGCGAGCCGAGGTTAGGGAGGCTCGAAGAGAGAGGGGGAGGCGAGGGTGTGAGCGTGAGAGGAAGAGAGGAGAGAGAGAGGGGGGAGGCGAGGGTGTGCAAGTGAGGGCTTGAGGGGTTTCGTGGGTAAATGATACTACGCGGGTTATTAGGGCTGAAAGAAAAGGGCTTCGGTTAGCCCATAAACCGTGACCCTTAACGGATGGGTGCGGTTAGCCCAAAAACCGCAGCCCTTTGTCACTAAAGGGCTGCGGTTTTTGGGCTAACCGCAGCCCTTCACTATTAAGGGCTGCGTTTTGTAATAAACCGCAGCCCTTGCGTTTTTTTTCACTAGTGGTTTAGTGTCATCCAAGTAAACTCCCTAGGTTTATAAGCGTGAACTGATTTCCCGCGAAGTAGTTGATCATACGTAGTGGTCGAAATTTGAAGAGAATACCATTTTTCCTTTTTGTTGATGAACGAAGGCCTTGAATTTTGATTACCCAACTTGGAACTCCTTTGTGACATACCCTAGGTTTATAAGCGTGAACTGATTTCCCGCGAAGTAGTTGATCATACGTAGTGGTCGAAATTCGAAGAGAATACCATTTTTCCTTTTTGTTGATGAACGAAGGCCTTGAATTTTGGTTACCCAACTTGGAACTCCTTTGTGACATAGCATTTATCCCAAAACTAATATCATTAGCACCTATACAACCACTACTCTGAGAGCAGCGAACACTATTGTCCTGCCCCTTTACGGTGTAGGCAGACACAGCTGGATCATTTGAAAGGACAGTCGTACCATCCATATCCATATCGGTCTCATATGCCGCTACACAACGATACTTCCCATTTGGAAAAATATTTTCAACCACCGTTCCCACGACTTCACTTTCCCTCGTCGATGCGGCCACTACGTTGGAGCATGGCTTCGAGGTTTCGAGCTCCACGACCTCCCTTGCTCGAGCTTCAATGAGCGCCAAGGAAGCCATTGATGGGAGCTTGCGAGTTTTCGCTCTTCTAGGGTTCCTAACTAAGTTGAACTTTGCACCTATGAGGCGATAATTTTGAACAACTTGCGAAACAGGAACAATTCCAGGACCCGTTAACAACTACATTGTAATAACTATCTAGCCGCTGCAAAGATTTGAGTACTGTAAGCGATGAAAAAGATGAACATCTCACTGTCTTTTTCCTAATAACCTTATGCTTAACATGCCTAATAAACTCTCCCCTATGATCAGCCAAACCACCGACCATATGCATGATGAATACAAAATTTGCTCTTTGAGGAATTTAAACAAGCACCTTGTATGCGCTATTTGTTTACTGGCCTTTTCTCCGTGCTTCGTCTCTTCCTCCTACCTCTGTAAACTTGTGGTTCCCGAACCAAACAACATCAAACACAGATAACTTCTTGCTATTTAGAAGCACTTGGACTTACTGTGAAAATCTGAAAATTCGATGGTGATTTTGATGAAAAAAACCGCCCAACACATGTGCGCAGTTGCAACCCGTCCTCCATCGGAGCTCAGACGTGCAGCGGCAGGCACAAGTTGATATCAAGTTAGTGTCTACAGCGTTCGAGGCTTCACAAAGGGTTGTTGAGTGTCACGAGGCCTGAAATTTGGTAATCGCCTTTCGGTACCCGCTTTGCCTTGTGTTCTAAAATACTAACTGTTTTTTATTCATGATTATAATTTAGAACAGCCAATCCACTCTACCCAATTATTGTACTATTCACTTATTTCCTATTCTATTTGGAATATAATAGAAGTACACGAGTAAATTTAAATCCTCCAATACAATTACACCCTAAAAAATCATCCATTTCAAATATCACAAAAACAAAAAAGAAAACCCTAGCAAAACAACAAATAAAGCACATAAAAACAAAATGAAAATGGTAAATTTGGTTTAGGTGGGGGCTTGTGGGGGTAACCTCCGAAACAACCAACCAATGTCTTCGAAAGCGAGCATCTGAAAACGACATCTAGCCTTCTTATTTTTTTTTGTAATAATAAGAAACAAAGAAGATTGAATTTGAAGCAGAAATTATTTGAGAAGAAAAATAAAAAAATCCAATCCCTTATTCTCCAATTCTCCCCCTCTCACATCCCACTCTTCTTTTTTCCAATTTCCCACATCCAAAAAATCCTATGATTATGATTTCTGATTCATAATGATTTCTCATCTTTATATACTTATAAATATATGAAATTATATAGTATGGTTTTTATAATATGATCCCCACCCACCAGTACCAGTACCAGTACCAGTACCACCTTCCAATCCCATCTCCTTCATCTCCCACCACCACTAACTTTCTCTCTCTAACTATCTCTTTGTTGCTCTTAATGGTTACATCCACTTTGTACTCTTAGTTTTTTTTACTTAAAAAAAAAACCCTCAATTTTGTCTTTTGGTTCTTTGATTATTAATATTATTTCTTGGGTTTTTTTTCCTTTTTTTTGTTCTAATCTGCTAACCCTTTTTTTTGTTTATCTTTAAACAAGCAAAGAAAGAAAGAAAGAAAGAAAGAAGACATTTTTGATTAATTTTTGGGGAATCTTGATTAGATTCTAGGTATAAAACAACAAAAAAGTTTGACATAAAAAAGGGGTTTATACCCAATTGCAAAAAATGGGGAATGTTAATGGCAGAGAAGATGGGAATGGAAGCCCATCTGGGTCTGGTTTACTTGTTGAAGAAGAAGAAGAAGATGAAGATGAGATTATTGCTGTTGCTGCTTCTTCATCTTCTGCTTTGATGGGTCACTCTCCTCCTCACAGTCCTAGAACTGTTCAATCTCCCCTTAAATTTGCTCCTCAGGTTAGATTTCCCCTTTTAATTACAGTTTTTTGGTGGATTGATTGATTGATTTGTTGAGTTTTTGGGGTTAGATTTACTGTTTTTATAATTATATCATACTATTATATTGTACTATATGGAATTAGATTAATGTAGAAGGTTTGTCATTTACTTAATTCTTTGAGGGATTTGTTGAAATAGTGTACCTATACTGTATGTGCTACATGAACTTGTGTTTAATTGGCCTTTTTCTCTTGGAATTTTATGTTTTTCTTGAATTATTAGTCTTTGTTTACAGTAATGTTGTTGAAACATGCATTTTATTAACCAAGCTACAATAAAGATGCGTTCTTTATATTGTGTCTTGGCTATCCCATAGAAGCTCTTTCCTTTAAAGAATCGAATTTCGATTTTTGTAACGGACTGAAATCCATTAGCTTTGGTGGAATTCTCACATGATGATTTTGTGGTCTCTTGTGAAATTGTGGTCGTATGTATGGTCATTGAAGCAGTAAGTTTGTTTGGGATTCTAGATAATGAGTTGAGATTAAGCATATTTGCAGGTGGTGATTTCTTGAGTTCCTTTGTTAAGTTCTTGACATTTTCTTGTTTAACACCACCTAGAAGTATTTACTTATTGGTATTTCTGTGTGCAATTACATAGCCCCCTGTGGCTCCCATACAAAAACCTGATGAGCTGCTGATTGCAAATCCATCATGGTTACAAACGTCGTCGCCTGAAGAAGAAATGAGCTATGAGCAAGGAATTCCAACTATGATCATATGGAGTTATGGTGGCAAGGAAGTGGTTGTGGAGGGTTCATGGGACAATTGGAAGACAAGGTCCGATGATCTCCTTGATTCTTATTGATTTGTATGAAACAATTGTGGTGTGTGATAATGAGCTCTGTGTAGTTCGTGCCTAATCGTAACCATCTTTTCTCTCCAGAAAACCTCTACAGAGATCAGGAAAGGACTTTACTCTCATGAAGGTTCTGCCATCAGGAGTTTACCAGTATAGGTTTGTTGTTGATGGGGCATGGAGATATGCACCCGATATACCGTGGATCCAGGATGAGACCGGAAACTATTTCAATGTTTTGGATTTACAGGTAAACCTCTTTTCTTGTAGACTTTACTTGAATGTAAGCATCCTGGATTGGAGGGAGGCACAGTAAATTTATTGAGATGCAATTCAAGTGCAATATAACAATATAAGGGTGGATAATGTTTATGCTTATTGGCTATTGTCGATGTCACTTGAGTCTTCTGTCTAATGAAAATTCTGGTTGTTGGTGTGCATTGGTGTTGCTCTTTGAACTCAAAGTTCTATATGCCCATTATACTTATCTCTTATGAATGAGCAGAAAACAGAATCAATCTTGAAAACTTCTGACTCTTATATCATGGTTTCACTTTCACCCTTACGACTCATGAATATATGCCTGCAGAGAAGTATCTGTAATACATGTTTATTGCATCTCCTAAAATATAAAATCATATAAAGAAGGTACATAACATGAAAACAGATATCTCATTATTTTTGTGTGGGAAGAGATTAGTGACTGGACATATCTACTGCTTAACTAATAAACTAGAAGTATATGTCTTGTGTACAGAATGTGCCATGTCAATGTGGCTTGATAAGTCTTGGACTGTCTTTATCATATGTGATTCACGCTATCATCTGCTCATTCTTCAAATTAGACACTGTTTTCTGTGGTGCTTCTGTTAGTGCTGCCAGATAGTGCACTGTCATCACAGCTGAGAAGGTCACTAGTGATGTGACCTTAGTCATGAAGAATTGACTTTTTTTATTCTTGAGAAATAATTATGGAATGTGTATTACATTCGGAAAGGAGCTAAGAGCAAACCCAAAAGTGTTAAAGCTTAATAACTCTTGCTCTTGTCCTCTGAAACACCTATTGAGTCTTTAAACAAGATAGCTGAGGATCATGGATTAACGAGGATATATACACAATAGAACCAAAAAGAGAAAAGCTACCAAACTGACTAACACATCTCAATCTAAGACAATATATTACAAGTTTCTTCTGTAGCTCAGATTGCTAGAATCGGAAGTAACTTTATGCTAAATGGCACTAATCTATTAATCCTTGTGATACTGCTAGTTTTGATTTAGAAGTGTGTGTGTTCATTCTAGGTAGACTAATTTGTAGGGCTTGGTTTTGTGATTCACCAATAGATTCTGATGAACATTTGCAGGATTATGTCCCAGAAGACACAGAGAGTATATCAGGATTTGAGCCACCACAATCTCCAGATGATAGCTATAACAACACAGAACTTAACCAAGAAGATTTTGCCAAGGAACCACCATTTGTACCTCCACACCTTAACCTGACCTTGCTTAATGTGCCTTCTCTGTGCACAGAGGCACCACCACCTTCTCTTTCAAGACCTCAACATGTGGTTCTTAATCATCTTTACATGCAGAAGGGAAAAAGCGGTCCATCTGTTGTCGCACTTGGTTCTACGCATAGGTTCAAGTCCAAGTATGTGACTGTTGTACTCTACAAATCTCTGTAGGGATATGTTTTTGAGATACTTCATTAATTTATCTAAATCTATAGAGGGTTTGGTTTATATTGGTAATAGTGGGCATAGATCAGAACAATGTACTGTAATGTTGCTGGATGAAGTAGATTTTTGAAAGCTCTTGGAGTACCAAATTTATGTTTGCTTCAAATTGACCAACTCTGTGTCGTCATTTAAGTTTTAGCCCTCAGCTTGCTTTCTCTAGCCTCCATTGATGTTTTCAGGAAAAAAGAAGAAGAGAATTACTAACATCATAGACTGCAGATTCAAGTTATTTCGACTGTGTTTTATGTATGTTCATGTTGATTACGAAAATGCCACTTGATTTACCTATTTTGTTTATTTGCGAGAGGAGCCGGGAATTGCCTTGTCTATGAGAACGTATTCAAGCTGGGAACTGAAAACTTGTCTTGTTTTCTCCTTTTTACCTTCAGTCCAACACTTATTCAGCAAATTGAACTAGTTTACTAGCTGTCAGTTATTCTACTATCAGCTGATAGTTCTACAACGAACAACTGTCTGATATTAGCTTCTAGTTACTTATTTTTTCCAGATAGATATTATTAGGAAAGAAAACCTAGATTAGCTATTTAAGTAAGTGCAACTTAACTCTTCCGTTCGCATGATCAACAACAAACCTCTATAGGAAGAATCAAAACAATAGGTGAACATGAGTGAGCTCTATTAAGGTAGATGTCCCTAGCCTTGTTAGTTTAATAGAGGTTAGTGGTTGCCTGTCTTTGGTGGAATTAAGTTGGCGATATGAAGAGAGATCAATGATACTAGCTATTAGATTAATTGAACGAGGAGACCAGCATAGAGGTTAGTTAAGTTGTATTAGGAGGTCTAACTGCAATTAGTTAAGCAAAAATTAGTAAAAGTTTTGGTAATAAAATCTCAAAAGCTAGAAAGTTATACAGAAGTACAGAAAGATTAAAGAAAACTACTAAGATGTAGTCTCACTTGGCCGGATGGTATTATAGAAGACTAGCTGCTATGTTAAAATAGGTCCTAACTCCTAACTCATAAAGTATCTCCTAACAAGGTTGTCTTCTTTTCTACTATAGCAGTTAAATAATAAAATCTTCATATACACTCATTTGTAGGAATTTCACCTTATAACCTCAAAGTTAGGGATTTGAATCCCACCAAATGAGGGACACTTGGAGGAAAATTCCCTTACAAGTTACAACTCCCCCTCCTTCCAAGTGTCTGGACATCTGGGTTGGGCCCTGTGCGAAGGCTGCCCAAAGGTTATTCATCTTACAAAAAAAATATATATATATACACTCATTTGTACTCTTTCTTAGGTTTATCTCCATTTTTTTACACCAATTGAATCTTTCTCTTCCTCTTTCCCCCTTTTCTTGACTTTAAGGGGTCGCTTGGATTAAGGGAAATAGGAGAGGAAAGATTGATGGGGTAAAATTTATGGGTTTTTTGAAGGTTTGGTATGAGAGTGAAGATTATATGGAGTAATCCATTACTCCAAAAAGGAGGGTAACAATTACTAACCACCACCCCGGGTAACTTTTGCCTCTGTTTATGCGTTAGAAGATATGGAGGTAGGAGACAAAAAAGAAGGAAAACAGAGCATGATGACAGAGAAAAAATATGCCCCCTCATTAATATCAAACTTACCAATTAGTAAAATCTACTTCCTTAATAGATCATCTTGAATTAATTTCTCCTTCAATTTTTACCCCTTAATGATTCCTATAATTTCAAGTATGCCCTAATGTTGGGTTAATATGGCCCAAATTTTATTTGGCCCAACTTAACAACAAAAAATCCATACTATCAAAGTATGTCGGTGATTTGCTTTGATTATCTTGATTTCTCTAGAAACCAAGAGAAATCATTTGAAGATAAATTTGGGTATTATGTCGGTAAATTAAGGAGCTAGAATTCTCAGAGAATTCTTTCACTAACCGACTTAAGCAAGTTAAGCATTACCGACATCACTTGCATTATAAATACATGACTTTGGGTATTTTATGGATAATCACAAATCCACCCTTAAACAATCCTTCAATATTACATATGGCTCCGATCCTCTTATACACTTTATGAGTGTTCCTATATACTATTAGATACGTCATGGATGTTCGGCTCTTTAAGATATTATGAAGTCGGAGATTTCCTAACACACAATCTCCTAATCGACTATCCTTTGTACTATAGTGAGTTTATATTATAGTGAGAGTTCTATTATTTTCTATTATTTGTACTACTCACCCTAATAATATTTGGGGTTCTTATAGTGAGAGTTTTATTATTTGTACTACTCACCTCAATAATATTTGGGGTTCTTGTACTTTCTTATTTTATATAGTGGATTTGGGGTACTCGTCGTCCGTGGGTTTTTTTTGCCTCTATTGATTATTTTTTCCACGTTAAATATTGTGTGTCCATCTCCATTATTGTCACATATTTCCAACTCTATTATTTTTCTCAATCTTTACATCTTTAATTTGCTTCCACTGTGCACTCACAACCTTAACACCTAAATAAAATCAAGAGGTGAACATATAGAATTGAATTGGTCAGTTAGAAAGGAGGGAGAAAATAACTGAAGCTGTACATTTTTAAGAACGTCGTCCGTGGGTTTTTTTGCCTCTATTTGAGGATTATTTCTCATGTTAAATATTGTGTGTCCATTTCTATTATTGTCACATATTTTTAACTCTATTATTTTTCTCAATCTTTATATTTTCAATTTGCTTCCACTCACAAGTCACAACCCTAACACCTAAATAAAATCAAGAGGTGAACATATAGAATTGAATTCGTCAGTTAGAAAGGAGGGAGAAAATAACTGAAGCTGTACATCTTTAAGAAAACTATGAACAGCTACCATACATGAGTGATATGTTATACTCCACTATTTTCCAACGTGTGAAACAATATCAACTAACTCTACTCTAGATCTCTAGCTTTCCAAACTCCAATAACAAAGATCATTAGCGTACAGCCTAAGAGCTTGCACGAACATATATACTCTGATTTGTGCTTCTGTTTTGCTTCTTCAATTCCCCGTTTGCCGGGTCATATAAAACCTCTTAGTTATATACTTCACAGTCAGGCCACAGCAATTGGGATATGCCAAGTCAATAGGGAAAGAAAATCTTGTATCAATGTGCTTATTAAGGGGGTTCTTCTTACTGTGAATGTAACATCTTCATAAACAACAATAATAATACTACTACCTACACAAAATTCAATCCGATGGCATAGTATTTGCATGGTTTTTAATGGAGAGGACATTTTTCGACCATAATCCCTGGGGCAGTTGGGCAAGATGCCAAGGGACAGTGATCAATGTCTGTTCCCCACCATTTCAGTTCCTTGTTCTCGTTTTGTAGAGCGAAGAAAATCAGAACAGCCATGAAAGCTGTCCCGGCATCCAAAGCAGCTGATAGTACATAATTGTACCTCTTCCACCATTCTTTCCTGTACTTGAATACAAAGTAGTTGAAAATGGTACCCGTGACCAGCCAACTAGCTATGTTTGTTGGTGTTGCTGGTGGCATCCCTGCAAACCCATATGATATAACCGGAATGTTGATCAGAGGTATCCATTTGTTCTTAGGGAACATCTTGTGGAGTATCCAGACTGGAACTGGTAAGACCGCTCCGATAAGGAATAGCCATACCAAGTTCCTGTACAACCCTCCTGGACCAAAAAGCCTATTCGGTCCAATCAAGCCCCATATAACCGATGCATCAAAGGTGACTCGGAATTTTGGACATGTCCAAGGGCTGTTCGGATTAAGAGATTCCACATCGCATATGTTGTCGATGGTTGCCAACATCCACCATGCTACTGCGAGGTTGACCACACCAGCTACCAGAGTTCCGACAAGCTGCCAAATAATTGTTCAGACAAGAATGCAGGAAATTGGTTAGTTTCCAGCAATTAGTAAACCTTCTTTTAACTTGCTGAATGTTATGATAAGCATCTGAAGTAGTAGATACCTGAGCTGTATACATGCATCTGGGTGGGATTTTCATGTAGTGCCCAAGTTTGAGATCAGACAGGAATGACAGAGCATGAACGGTGCTGATTCGCCCGTATATCTTGAAAAGCAAATTAGCTATGGGTTTCCCAGGGTAGACATACCCAAATATGAACTGTGCTATTATGTCATACCCAGGTTGCTGCATTCATTTAGACCACGAATCAGAAATCAAGAAATTTCGCGATAGCATAACTAGCTGAAGCAAAACAGCAGATTTTAAGACTAGTACCTGGTTCGTAGTAGCTTGAATGACTCCGATAGGAAGAGTCACAATCCAAGCCAATGCAAATGCAAAGAGCATGGCCCACCAGGGCAGTTGCACCTCATCCTTCCAAATAAAAGACATTAAGAGTGACAATAATGCACTCAAAACTAATAGGATAAGGAACCACCATTCAGGCACTTGTTTGTATTTGCTCATCAACTTTGCATGTATATCCTTCTTTGCAGTTTTTATTGCTGACCTGCTCTGCCTCCAGATATCGCTGCATGGCACATCCCGAAAAGATTACTGACTGACATAAATCTACTGATCTGATTGCGTGTGCATTGACTGAAAGACGCATACCTTCCATGGAATAGAGCGACATGGGTCAGAGTAGCAGTGAATCTTGCAAATCCAGATCCAATTGAAAGGGCAAAGAGAGGACTAAGATAGAGTTTCCCGTAATTATTATATGCTGCAACGTTAAGGTCACGTTGAGGGGGTGAGAATCTTGGTGGTATCATACTTCAATCCATTGGACCTAAATAGCTGGTTGGAGAATATAGGGAATTTCCTGGCATCAAAAGTGTCAAACTTCCAGTAGCACACTGGGATAATTATGTATATGAACATGATAAAACCTATCCCAACATTGACTATGGAAAACCAAGGAGCCACCAGTGGGCTGCCATGGTAAGCAGAGATGCCCGCCCAATCCAGGGTGAAGGCACCCACACCTAGCCCATGGTAACCCGATCCAATCTGTTGGGCCGTAATGCTTCGAGGCCAGGCCCAACACACCCAGGAGAAAAAGGTTAAAATTGGGAACAGATAACCAGGAAGCGCATAGTAGGCAAAGCTTGCTGCAAAGAAGATGAGGAAAAACCGCATTCTGGTAAGCCCTTGTTGTTTGTGCTCCTTCTCATGAAGTGCCCTGTAACATCGAATAATTCATGTTAATATCTTACTTAGTCCTTACTACTTCATACTAGAACCAAAGAGATTTGTTACACTAGTCCTTTAACTGTAAGTTAATAAATGGATGGTATACACTATCGTTGAAGTCCGGCTCTTTTATGTTATTGTCAAACAAAGCTGATAGTACAGTTAAGTCACTGCTACAAGCCTACGACTCGACATATTAATGGTTATGGGTAACTCTTCCGTTATAGTATAAGCTTATTTTAGTGAGCACACCTAAATGCATATGTTTACCAAGATGAGTAACAAGCCTAAGCAAATCTGGAAATACATTTCCCTCTATTCATTATGCTTTGTGCACAAAAGAATATACTGGATGACAAGCTAACAGAGTTGAAAGAGACAGATTCTCAAGCATGAACTCATTGAGTGGCATGTATGTTATGAAAAGGACTTTGAACAGATGATTTAAATTCTAAAAGGGAGCATTAGAGCATCTTTTACCAAATGAAGAACACTTGTTATACAGGCCACTATGTTCATTAGTTGGAGAATTTGTCAATTTAAATGACAGCCTAGAAATATGAGATCCTCCATAATCTATCTAGAGTCTTGACCTAGAAATCAAAATTATTCTAGAGAAAGCATATTATCATAACAACCCAATTTTAGTTGCTCTATGTGACTTGGAGTTAGGTACTCATATCGGGGTATGTGTAAGTCACCAAGTGCTCAACTCGGCTACTTTATGAAAAAATTTCCTTGGCCCAAAAGGAAGTGTTGGAATTACAAGGATCCGACACATATACTTGAGGTGAGATAAAGAGTTCAAGTAACATATATGCTTTTTTTTATATATGAATGGTACTTTCTCAAAAGTTGGTCTGAAGCTCAAACTCCCAAAATCCATCAGAATCTACAAGCATTGGTTCCATAAGTGTGAATGAGAATTGAGAAGGATGGGCAAGTGATAGTTTATCGAACAAATCGATCGAATTGATGCTCTTTGTTTAGACAATTCATGACCATACTCATATGTCTATCTCACTTCTAATAGCCAGACGTTTGCACCAACTTTATCAGGAAAGGTAATATAAGAATCTGTAATAACCTTTGCAATTTGCAAGAGCAAGTAGAAAGAAAGATTGAAGGACAAACCTGAAAAAGGAAACTTGAGCAAGGTTTGCTGGCCACCACATCTCAACTGGGTCAACCAGATACCTCCTCAACATGCCAGCCCATCCGTATCCCAATATCTGATCATTTTGGTTACAAGAACAGAATCCCACTATTAATGCTTTTCTTTATACAATGTACTAAGACCCAAATTTAATGAATGAACCTTATTAAATACAAAGAGAAACCATGCAAAATTATATCATTATAGTACAATATCAAACTATGAATTTTTACTGATTGAGATGACAAGTCTATGGTACAAGTGTCCTATATCCTCACATTTACATTCAAGGAGGATTATTCTAAGTGTAAATGAAATCAAAGTCTTTGTCTTAAACATTAAGTCTTAGAAAGAAATTGTATGAAAAAGAAAGAAATGAAAAGAATTAATCTTCCAATATTAGGTGATTACAATTGATTATGACTTAGGAAAGGAAATCAAATAATCCTCTTATGAAACTCTTATTTCCCCTTCCCTACTAGATCAGTGGAATTTAGACAGAAACAAAATTAGTTACATACAAAAATCCTTTTTTTTTTTTTATATTTTATATAACAATGCATCTACAATTTCTTTAGATAGCCATAACGATGTTAGGGAGAAACGATTCCAAATCTTGGATATTATTCTCTTACAACTTTACCAACTAAGTTAAGTGATATCCGCTCAATTCTTCTGTAATTGGCTAATTAATTGGAACAAAATCGTGGATATTTTGAATTCATATATACTAGTTAAACTCAACAATATAATCATAACTTCTTTGATTCATTTCCCTCACTTTCCTTGTCTTCCCCTTTCAAATCAATCTATAACAACCAAACAAGATGCATACTGTATATGCGCTGAAAAGTCCATAAATAAAAGAGAAAGAAAAGAGAGAATTAAGACAAAAGATAAAGGACGAAGAAAATTCCAAAGAAAAGAAAACAAATTAAAGGTCGAATGAGAAAGTTCCAAGTAATAAGAGATTGTGGATGAAGATGGAATATGGATGGGACATGCAACCCAACTCCAAGAACACATTCACATTGTCACATGCAAAACCATTAACACCCGCACCTGTAATTAATTATTCGCAGACAACCCACTCAATATCAACATACCCCACCCATATTAATTCTATCTTTAAAATTTATGGACTATAGTAATTCATAACGTATACTGCATACTACTACTATCACAGAATATCAGAATTTACTACTATGCTTCCAAATTTGAGGTCAATTCTCCCTTTTCTATACTATATGCTGAACAAACATGGACATGTTAACAGCTATCAGAGAAAAGAGGCTTTCTTTTTTTTTGGAAAAATTTGCTATCGCAAATTAATTATCTAATAGATAGCGTAATTTGAACTGGTAATGTGATAACACACCATTGTTAATAATATTGCACATTGAATACGTCACATTTTAGAAGTGTATGTCATACTAAATGAACTCAATAACATGACCTCAAATCCTCTGTCCTATAAGTTGTGTACCAGTTTCTTAATTCGTTGTTTTAAAATTGTAATTAAGAAGTACTGGGTCATAAATAAAAACAGCGAGATTGATACATCTAACCACTTGTAGACTACCCATTAGAAATAGCAGTAGTTGATGAATGAAAAAAGTGTGGAAAATTAATGGACCAACCTGGGTAGTCAAGACAATAAAAACAGCACATAAGAATCCTAAGGATTGCTTATAGTAAGCCTTCATCACAACAATGGCTCCAGTCGAGTAGGCATCACCACCACCATAAGACACACCACAATTTGCAAGTATACTGATGATCACATGCTCTTTTATATTAAAAGGACCCGGATTCAAACTAAATTCCCATCTTCCCCCGAATAAGCTATAATTTCGGGTGGGCATAACCCGGGCCATGAACTTACCCATGGGTAAAACCGCTATTTGCATGAGGATGGCTGATATTGTTAGAGGTTGTGTCCTAAATATGAAAAATGTGTTAAGAAATATTAGTAAAACACATGATATCATTCCTAGGAACCATGCCCGAAACGTTAACACCGGGAGTGTCGGGTCATCGGTTTCGGGTACGACGAGAGCCACCTCCTCCACCGGACACCGCTCGTGCTCCTCCTCTTCTTCCATTCTCTCTCCACCGTTAGCCTCCGCTACTTTGGTTGCCATCACTTTCTCTCTCTAAAGTCTAACCCCCCTTACACAATTTTGTAACAAGGACTACCTTCCCTCTCTAGTATATATACCCCCAAAAGTGCACCATACAATTGGAATAATAAGGAGTATTTAATTATATCACTATTGCCGATATGTGCTGAATAATACTTATACTAAGTTATTTGCTCTCCATAGAGCTGATAGCACCAACTATCGACTAGTTGACAGATGTTGATTTCCTTTAAATTAGGATTTTTCTTGACTTACATAAAAGAAAGAAGTGTTTCACTTATTCCAGAATGAAGGAAGTAAGTTGAAATGACGATATTGTCCTTTTTAAGGGGTGGGACTGGGTGGGTGGCGCTGGCGCAATCAAAATCAAAAATTGATAAAAAGTGGAAACTTTGCGAGATTTTCTCCTACTTTAGAGAGTGTGTGAGTTTCACAAGCTGTGTATTGCACTCCGCCTTCTTGGCACACTTACGTGCCCTCTCCTTGATTGCCATGCTGTCAGTCTACGTGGTATGCTTAGGTATGGGACCCAATATTTTGTCCATGTCGGATTGTTGACTCACTTACTTGTGTTAGGCTTGTGTTTTCTTTTTGTCTCCTCCTTAATTTTATCTTTACTCCATAATTAGGGTGTGATTTCCATATGAATGCTTTTGAGTATCACTTTTAATGTTGGTAATTCACATGCATGCACAACCGTTACTTTATCTGAGTGGTGAATTTAATTAGTACATTTTTAACAAAGTAATTTATTTTCTTTTCTTTTGATCATTTTTCAATAATACTTTCATTATCTTATTTAGAAGTTTACATAGTTGAAAACTTTTATACTTTTTATATTTGTCTCCTTTTTGTAATTGATCTTAGCTCCATATTTCCTCCATTGGAAACAATTTTCGCTATTTTTGTTATTTATCTCTTTTTGATTTGATTTTTTATCAACAAAAATAAATTTCATATAATTAGTCAAAAAAAAAAGAAAAATCCAATTCAAAGTTTTTTACTCCTACTTTTCATATACAACTCATAATATAAGCAATTTTAGTAACTTATTTTTTTGGTTTTGTTCATTCATGTAGAAATGATTATCTACCTTTCCATAATTGCTTTATATTATCAATCTACTTGATCAATCACCCCCGCCCCCTAAATGGAAGGCATTAGATTGTTTCTCACAATCTCGGGCCAAGGTGATTGATCGTATTCATATAGCAACAACAGGTGTAAGGACTATTCCTTCAAGTCATCTCGTTATTTTTTTTGTTTTTCTATTTTGTCTTCAATGCATACATTATTTGACAGCCCATATTTTCAATTACATAGGAGTATGTAAAACTTAATAAAAGGTTATATTTTTATTCTAAGTTTAATTGACAATAAGGGGATATGACTTATGAGTAGTCCGCGTAGGTTATGATTACTAAAATCTTTACCGCTTGGCTTTCAATTATATCAATCTATCCGTTTATATACGAAGACAAAAATGTTATCTTGCATACTTTCTCCGTTTTGAAATAAGTGAAACACTTCTCTTTTTTATAGAAGAACTTTTTAAGAGAAGTGTTTCACTTTTTTCAGAAAGGAGAAAGTATAACTTTGCTAATACCCACATAACACCCTTTACTGGATAGGCCCACTTTTAATGTGACATAAACACATTTTATGTATTGTGATGTTGAATTATTTTGATGTAAAAAAAAAAGATATTGAATCTATACTAATATATTAAAAGGTGTACTTTTAACCAAGAGAATGTGCACGCGTTGCGCTCTCTTCAGTTGTTTTACTACAGGTGATCTATATACAAAAAAAATAGTAAATGCATTATATAGGATTCGATCCCAATAATTCATGAATATATACTAAAGTCTTAACTAGTAAGCCAAATGATATTTGGTGATATCAATTTAAAGTAAATTAAATATTAATAATGAATACTATAAGTATCCGCCAGATCTATAAACTAGTTATTATCTTATAGCTTGAAATGGAAAACGAAAATTATTGATCACATTCAATGAGGGATATATTTCTAATACATTCCTACAATTGGACTCTTAACAAGTATGTGTATTGTGTGCACAAAGAAGAGAAAACATGTATATATGGAAGATAATTCACTTTCCTAATTTTAATCTTCTAGATCCATCTATAATAGATCTTCTATATATCTTAAGACTAATAAAGTTACTTTTGTCACCACACCACTTCTAATAATTTGGCAAAAGACTATCTTCTATTAGAGTGGTTTGAAATGACCCATTTATATTTGCGTGTATATGATTTTAGGTATGCAAAATGGTAAAAAGGTTATCTTCTACACCAGTTTTAAAATAAGTAAACGCTACTTTCTTTTATGTGAGAGTTTTTTAAATGAAAAGTGTTTCATTTATTTTTAGCAGAGGAAGATTTGCTTAGAACTCTTTTATTTTACTTGTTTGATTCTTTCTTATTCTACGAATATGTAGCTATCTAAATAAGCAAATGGGCAAAACAAAAACCCCTTCGATTTGCCTAATCTTGAGATATACTTCATCTCTTTTTTAGTTCGCATCATTTGACATTTGGGGCACTATTAATGCAACGTTGACAAGTTTTTCTCTCCCCTTTATATAAGTAAAAGCATTTGAAAGAGGATCTTATTAAATTAATACCAAATGCGAAGATTCTAAATATCAACTTTTTTAGCTTCGTAATTTTTACTTATACGGAATTTAGATATTATCTCTCGAAAAACATCTTATCTCGTGAAAAAGCAAAAATGATGAAAGTAAAAAAAACAGCGAAAGTATAATATATTCGAGATATATAATAAAAA